>PYAF01006064.1:0-11002 GCA_007407185.1 Glycine tomentella | reverse complement strand
GAATCTTTGATTTGCTTCCTTTTTGCCTTGAACTTCCTCTTTCTTGTCCTGAAATGCACAATTGATATTGAATTGAGATTAAAAACAATAATATGATAAATTTAACTGATTCTAATCTATTTTCCTAATTATTAACTAAATTATAACCTAAACTAGCCTAATAACTAAGATGTGTTTGCAACACATCAAACAATTCCCAAATTTGAAAGTTGTTGTCCCCAGCAACAGAAAGAATTTCAATACTAAGCAAGAATCAACAATCAAACACAGACCACATTCTACAATCCCAGAACCTTCATGATTTGTATGATCAAATTCAAGTCAAAGTTATTCCTGACACCTTCCATGCTGTCAATTATGAGAAAAAACTTGAGTATTCCTCACATAGAAGTGTTTAATCACTCATTTACTCAAGTGTATCGGTTTGATCAATCTCTCACTCAACATAATCACAGTACTACCATAAGCTTGAAAATATTCTCAACAGGTGCAAGCACAACTTGATCAAAAGGTCTTTCCGGCTTGTACTTGGCTGGGCTAAGGGTAGGAAATTCTTTGGATAGTAGCTAATATGAGGCTAGATCCAGTCCTTAAGTCCCAATCTTGTGGTCATCCATCTTCATTGATTCATCTTTTCAAAACCCGGAAATTTTATTCAACAATTTATTCTTTATAAAGCAAACAAATAACTTTCTCTTTTTCTTCTTTTTCTTTTCTTTTTCTTAAAACAAAATACAGCAACTATTCAGATTTCCAACTGATATTCTCAGACTTTTTACTTTCCAATCAGCCTTATTTATTTACTCTTTTGACTTCCATACCAATTGGTATCAACTTGTTTTCCTCTAAACCTTGATGGACAATTCCCTTTTTTCTGCTGTCAAAGACTTGTATTCTACTTTCTCTAGCCTCAGGGAAGTTGGTCAATGGATAAAGCTCTGATTTTTAGGTAATTTGAAATGAAAGGCTCAGGCTCAAATGTGGTGCAAATGGAAACTAACCGATGGTGAGTCAATTTGGCCCTGGTTTAAGAAGAAAAATTTGCCTTAATCATGTCAAGTCACACCTGCATCCAGAGAAACAATTCAAGTTCTAGAATACCATGAAAATGGAGTCTCTCAGAAAGAAATTTACCACTGTTTGGCTCAATATCTCACAGGTGCTTCAACTCAAGTCCATCTCAGCTGACTTAATTTCAAGCATCATTTCAACTTCAACATGCCTATTACATACCATCAATCAATTCCATTCATGTATCATGCAATTCATGCTATGTTTCATTTCATCAGGCTTTCCTCAGAAAATTCTTATCCATTACTGTGTCCATTAACTATTATCCTGAAAAATTTGATTTGCTGCTTATTTTTAAAAAAAATTTGAAAAGTTCTGTTAGACTTCATTTGTTTCTTGATTGTGATTTGCGAAATAATGCGTAACCATTCCTAGATTTATATGTGGCTGTCCCCAGCAACCTCAAATAAGGTCACAGCGCTTGGAAAAGTTTGAGCATTATTTGGAAAATCGCATTCAAATCAACATTGATCTAAACAGGTTTTTATTTGCAACTGGAAACCCTAAACTGTACTATATATATAAATGCAGAACTGTAAAGTGTGTATAATGTAAATGTCTAATGCGGAATCATAAACCACACACAAAATATACAAACCAAAATAAAAATAAACGAAACAGAAAAATAAAATATGTCTTGATCACTCCGCCTCTCCCTCTCTAGGCTCAACAATCTCTGCAGCCTCGGAAGGCTGCAATGTAGGCTCCTGAGTGGGGGTATCAAGTGCTGCATCATCTGAAGGAGCTAAAAGGATCACTGCGGCTGCTGCAGGGGTAATGTCTGCTGGTGTGGTAGGAGGATCTGAAGCTGCAACTGGTGATGGGGTAGGAAACTGGTACTCTGTTGGAGGAATGCCCAAGTGTCTGCAAATCGCTCCAAGCATAGTAGTCTGCTGAGCTAACTGGGTTCGGACAAACTCCTGGAACGCCAGATAAGTAGGGGAATCGGTGAAAAGGGGCTCATGACTAGGAGCGGTGGAAGAAGATGGTGGTGCATCTGCTGGAGGTGGCACATCGACAGGTGGTGGAACTGGGTGGGGCTCCTCTGGTAATGGAAGGTCTCTGGGGGAACGGGCCGCAATCTCGACAGGTGTGAGCTTTGAAGCTCTAAGAACCTGTTCGTCAGTGGCGGTCGCCATGGCATCCAAGTATGTCTGATGACTCATGAGGGTGGAGATGGGGACGTCCAAGGGCTCGTCATCGTCAATGTGCATGCCCACTTGGCGACATAGGTGGAGAATCAAAGAAGAGTGCGCCAGCCAGGACTTACTGCTGGCATCCTGGATCATGCGAAGAATGCAGTTAGAAAGAATGTTAGAAATACGGAGGTTACCTTCACCACGGAGAATATAGAGGAGAATCGCCCGCTCCACGTTCACATCAGTCATGTTAGTAGATGGTATGACTGTGTGATTCACAAACTGATGCCAGAAGGCGGCGTCTCCAACCAAATCATGTTTCCGCAATTTCTTCGATATGTAATCAAGCCCTGGTTTGGGCTTCCATGCGGTGTAGAGGCCTGTAATGGCCCTGCGGATAGTAGTGGCAAGCTGAGGAACCTCCTCTCTGTACAATTTAGTGAGGGCATCTGGCTGCATCGTGAAAAATAGGTGACAGAAAGCACACCTCTGGAATGGGTCATAATGAGTGTCCAGCAAGCACTCAATGGCCTTCTCGTCAAATGAAACCTGAACTCCCCTAACCCAAGAAAGAAAACTCCTCGCCACTGTGGATGGATCAACATTAGCAAGGAATTCCTTCAATATCATACTGGAGCTGGGTTCCGGGAAGCTGACAAGCTTTTGCCACTGACGTCAGACGATAACTTCCCGGACTGGGTTGTCCTCTGGTAGCGAGTCCCATAAAATCCTCTTCTCTGAAATAATTTTCTTGGGAAGGTACCAGGAATCAAATCGTTCCTGGCACTCAGAGGATCTGAATCTGCTCTCATCAAAATCTGCAATGCGAGCTCGTTTGCTACCCCCTGCTCCTATGGCCTTCTTCTTGGCTTTAGCAACTTGTTTACCCTGAAAATCAGAAAAGAATCCAAAAGAGCATATGTGGGTTAAGGGTTTGGAATTCCCAGATTTGGTTCCTTCCGTGAATCAGATCAATTAAGCACAAGCAAATCATGATATGAGTCCATTAAGCACAGTTCATATAGCAGATTCTGGGTTTACCATTCCCAGATTTAGGCATTTTACATACACCACAATTCAAAATCCAAGTATTTCATTGGGGTACAGTGCTAATTCATGTTGTCCTAAGTAAAACAGATACAGGCCAAGCAAAAGATTTGCAAACGTCAATCAAATAAAGACACCACAAGTTTATTCAAAGTCAGTCCAGAGACAATTCCCAGATTTAATTACTAGCATCAGATGGAACTAAAGGATTTATAAAGTTGGTTTAGCAATTCTCTAAAATTGGATCATTTTATTTCAAAGCATACATATTCAGTTATCCATCATGCATATCAAATCTAGTGCTCAACCACAGTTCAATTCTGAATCAATCATGTACAGTAAGCAATTATGATCATAGTCTCATCATGCAAATTAGCAAATCCCATGGCTACAATTAATATATCACACTAAAAACTTTAAGGAATTACCTTGTGAGCATAATGTGGTGTGGTGGGTGTCAACCAAGTTCAGCACTTAAGGCACAAATCTCAGACCAAACTAAAGCATTTAGACTATATGCATATCATATCATTCTATTTAATTAAGGCCTTATGCAATTTAACTCAATTTTGGCATCAATTCATTACAATTTTTCTTTCAGGCATTTAAGCAAACATGTAATGGGCAGAAAATTAACTTGAACACCATGCCTATTTGGATTACCCCACACTCCCAATTAAACAAAAACAATCACAAGTAATCAGGCTTATATTAAACAAACATGTATGAATTGAAAAATCCACACATTTGGTTTTCTACCATAGGGTTTTCAACATTTTCCCAAAACTGCATATGAAGAACATTAAGCAATGACATTGTATTTCTATGATTCTTTTTAATCCATTATGCAGTACCAAGCAATTAGGGGTCAGAAATATACCTTATCTCCAGCCATTATGCAAAATGCAAACTTGGTCCCAACGTTGCAGAGACTGTGAGAACGAAAATGTTGAAAAATGGGAATGGACGAGAGAATGAGAGTGAGAGTGAGAGAATTGAGGCTTTTAAAGAGAGAATGGAGTTGAGAGAGAAGTTAATGGAGGTTGCTAAGGTTCAGGTGAACATGGGGTAGCAGTTTTGGGGGAGAGAAGAGTGAGGCGCGAATGAGCAAAATTCAAAAATAAAACAGTTATCGCGACCTCGCGCGGATCGCGCGACAAGCCGCGCGGATCGCACCATTAAGCATAGGAAGAGTCTTCCTGGCGCCCCCTCCACGCGAATAGCGTGACAAACCACGCAGTTAGCGCGGTGTATTCGAGGCTCCGCGCTGGTAGCGCCACAAACCACGCGGGTAGCGCGGTTTCCTCAATTTTTGACCTGTTAAGGCGCCTTATCCACGCTATTAGCGCCATGTTCACGCTAATAGCGTGATTTAATGCAGAAGTGAGGCTCAGGGTCGAGCAACTCGCGCTGGTAGCACGAGATCTCACGCGGTTAGCGTGGATTAGTCGTGGTCATGGCGCTGATGGCGCCATAATTGGCGCGAGTCGCGCCACTTCTTTTTCAGCCCTTGCCTTGCTTTTTATTTAGTTTTAAAGTTTATTGACTTAAATAAAAATGCTACCTAAAGTGACTATAATTGAATATCCTAAGGCTAAGGATATAAAAATCTAAAATGGAACCAAGCTATGCATGAGATTAATACTAGCATGGACTATGCAATGGACATCTACTGCTAATCAATTCTAAAATGGCTACCACTATTACTAAAACTATGAAAGCTAAAAATGGTTTAGATTATAGAAATGCATGAATGATGTCTTATGCAATAATTCCATGTTACTGTTATCAACGAACTTGGCATATTCAGAATTTTAAAACTACTACTGCAGAATTTTAAACCTAATGTTATTGACTCTAAATAGAACTTAAATAGAGTCTGAGAGCAGCAATTATGTACATTACTAATGGCTTCTTTAACGTCTTAAGCTAGACGCTTTCCTTCAGTTCAAACCTCAGTGGTATAGAGTGGAACAGAAGCTGAAGTTCTGTCCACCTCACCTCCAAAATAATGCTTCAAACGGTAACCATTTACCTTGAAAGCTCGGTCACTATCCAGAGGTGAAATTGCTACTGTGCCATAAGGAAAGACCTCTCGTACAAGGAATGGTCCAGACCAACGGGACTTTAATTTACCTGGGAAAAGCCGCAGGCGAGAATTATATAGCAGCACTTGTTGGCCAGGAACAAACTCCTTGGGGCGAATTTGATTGTCATGCCACTTCTTTGTCTTCTCTTTGTAGATTCGGGCATTCTCATATGCAGCTAACCTAAACTCATCTAATTCATTCAACTGAAGCAACCTTTTTTCATTAGCTTTTGTTAGTTCAAAATTTAAAAACTTGCTTGCCCAGATGGCTTTATGTTCAAGTTCAATAGGGAGATGACAAGCCTTACCATAGACAAGCTGAAAAGGAGACATACCTATAGGAGTCTTAAATGCAGTCCTGTATGCCCACAAAGCATCATCTAGCTTCTTGGCCCAGTCCTTTCTTGATGTTCCAACAGTTTTCTCAAGTATTCTCTTCAATTCACGGTTGGAAATCTCTACCTGGCCACTTGTCTGAGGGTGGTATGGGGTTGCCACTTTGTTTTTCACTCCATATTTTGCCAACAAGCTATCAAATTGCTTGTTGCAGAAGTGAGTCCCTCCATCACTGATAATTGCCCTTGGCACTCCAAATCTTGTGAAAATGTTCTTCCTTAGGAATGAGACCACCACCTTGGCATCATTGGTGGGTAAAGCAGCTGCCTCAACCCACTTAGAAACATAATCCACAGCAACCAAGATGTATTGGTTGGAGAATGACTTAGGGAAGGGTCCCATGAAGTCAATGCCCCATACATCAAAAAGCTCTACTTCTTGGATGTTGTTTAATGGCATCTCATCTCTGCGAGAAACATTACCTGTCCTTTGACAATTGTCACATTGCATCACAAAGTCTTTAGAATCTTTAAACAAAGTTGGCCAATAATAGCCACATTGCAGGACTTTGTGTGCAGTCTGGTTTGCTCCAAAATGCCCTCCATAGTTGGAGGAATGACAGTGCCACAGAATATCCGGCACGTCACTTTCAGCTATGCATCTACGGATAACATTGTCAGTACATTGATAATATAAGTAAGGGTTATCCCAAAAATACCTTCTCGCATCATGCAGAAATTTCTTGCGCTGCTGCCAATTCAGTTCTTCAGGTATAATTTTAGCAGCTTTGAAGTTAGCCATGCTAGCAAACCATGGGCTGGTCTGTACAGCAAGCACTTGCTCATCAGGGAAAGATTCATTGATCTCAATCTCTGGTCCATCTTGCAAGTCCTTCTCCTGAATCCTAGACAAGTGGTCTGCAACTTTATTTTCAACTCCAGCTTTGTCTTTTATTTCCAAGTCAAATTCCTGCAACAATAACATCCAACGCAGCAAGCGGGGTTTTGCATCTTGCTTGTGCAGTAGAAATTTCAAAGCTGCATGGTCAGTATAAACAATCACTTTTGACCCTACTAAGTATGATCTAAACTTATCAAGGGCATAAACAACAGCTAGCATTTCTTTTTCAGTTGTGGCATAATTTACTTGTGCCTCGTTTAAGATCTTACTAGCATAATAAATCACATGCAATCTTTTCTCTTTCCGCTGTCCTAAAACTGCACCTACTGCATAATCACTAGCATCACACATTAATTCAAACGGCAAACTCCAATCCGGAGCAATTAAAACAGGTGCACTGGTGAGTTTGTGCTTTAAAATATTAAATGCTTCAAGACAAGCATCATCAAATGTGAACTCAATGTCTTTCTCCAACAGTTGGCTTAATGGCTTTGTGATCTTGGAGAAATCTTTGATGAATCTTCTGTAAAAACCTGCATGGCCTAAGAAGCTGCGAACACCACTCACATTAATAGGAGGAGGTAATTTTTCAATTAATAATAACTTAGCTTTATCTACCTCTATTCCCATTTCCGATATTTTGTGGCCTAGCACTATGCCTTCCCTTACCATGAAATGACATTTTTCCCAGTTTAAAACCAAATTAGTCTCTTGACATCTTTTAAGAACTTTGGCTAAATTAGTTAAACATGAATTAAAGCAAGGGCCAAAAATAAAAAAATCATCCATAAATACCTCAAGCCCTCTTTCTACCATGTCTGAGAAGATTGAAAGCATGCATCTCTGGAAAGTTGCAGGTGCATTACACAACCCAAATGGCATTCTTCTATAGGCGAACACCCCAAATGGACATGTGAAGGCGGTCTTCTCTTGGTCTTCCGGTGCCACTGGGATTTGGTTATACCCAGAGTAACCATCAAGGAAGCAATAGTAATCATGACCAGCCAAGCGTTCCAGCATTTGGTCCATAAATGGAAGTGGAAAGTGGTCCTTTCGGGTTGCATCATTAAGCCTCCTGTAATCAACACACATTCTCCAGCCTGTGATGGTCCTTAAGGGAATCAAGTCATTATTGTCATTTTGAATGACTGTCATGCCTCCCTTCTTTGGAACGGTTTGGACTGGACTTACCCAAGGTGTGTCTGAAATTGGATATATCATACTTGCATCCAAAAGCTTAACAACCTCTTTTCTTACCACTTCTTTCATTGTGGGATTGAGCCTTCTTTGTGGCTGCCTTACAGGTTTAACATCAGTTTCCATCAAAATTTTATGAGTACAAAAGGAAGGATTTATACCTTTGAGGTCTAAAATAGACCAACCAATAGCTGATTTGTGTTCCTTAAGTACCTTGAGTAGTTTGTCTTCTTCAAAAAACATTCCAGCCCTTTGTTAATAATGATTGGATAGGTTTCATTCTCACCTAAGAAGACATACTTCAGATGTTCCGGCAGTTCTTTCAATTCAACTTTAGGTGCACCAGTGGGAATATCATCTTCCTTCTGCTCAAGCTTCTCTAATACAGGTTCTGATTTTTCTGCTGTGCTGAATTCTGCTACCTTTGCTGCAGAATTTTCTGCAGAATCTGCTGCTGCTGCTTGCTCTATTGCTACTACATTTTCTTCATCTGGATTGCTGGCTGCTGCATATTTATCTGCATAAAGTGTTGCTGCAGAATTTTCTGTCAAATCCTTATTTTCAGTTGCTTTCAAACCTGCTGTAATACCTGCACAAATAGCATTATCCAACACATCTAGCCTAAAACAATCTTGTTCATCAGCTGGATGTTTCATGGCATCAAACACATTAAAAACAACAGATTCATCATTTAATCGCAGCTTAAGTTTTCCCTGCTCAACATCTATTAAGGCCCTAGCAGTGGCTAGGAAAGATCTTCCTAAGAGTAAAGGGATTTCACTTTCCCCTTCCATGTCTAACACAATAAAATCAGCAGGAAAAATGAATTTATCTACTTTAACTAAAACATCCTCAATTACCTCGGAGGGCCTCCTCAGTGATCTATCTGCTAGTTGCAAGGACACTCTAGTAGGTTTAAGTTCAGTTATGCCTAGGGACTTACACATGGATAATGGCATTAAATTTATATTAGCCCCTAAGTCACAAAGTGTCTTCCCTACATTAATGTTTCCTATGGCTATAGGGATATTAAAACTTCCAGGATCTTTCAATTTAGGAGGAAGTTTTCTCTGGATGATTGCACTGCACTCCTCAGTGAGCGCTATGGTTTCACAATCTTGCAGCTTATGCTTCTTAGATAGAAGTTCTTTCATAAATTTTGCATAATTGGGCATATTAGCTAATGCCTCAGCAATGGTATATTAATATGTAACTTCTTAAACATGTCTAAGAACCTGGCAAATTGCTGCTTCTGCAATTGTTGTTTGGTCTGCACCGGATATGGAGGCTTTTCAAATCGAGAAAAGTCCCACTTCTTTGGTTGAGGTGCAGAATTCTGTTCTTCAAATTTTGCTGTAGCCTCTTCTTTTGAAGATTCAGCTGCTGCAGAATTTTTCTCAGCTTCCTTTTTATGTACCTCCGGCCTTTCTGGTGTAGTTAATACTTTACCGCTTCTAGTTGTGATGGCCTTGGCATGTTCCCTTGGGTTTACAATTGTGTCACTTGGAAATTGGCCTTATGGTCTCTCAGCTAACTGTTTTGCAAGTTGACCAATCTGGTTTTCCAAGTTTCTAATGGAAGCATCTTGGTTAGTCCTGTGAGCTCTTGTTTCAGATATAAAGTTTGCTGTGGTTTTTGACAGCTGCATCACAACCTTTTCAAGTTCAGAGGGCTCCTTGTTGGGAATAGGAGGGGGCTGCAAATAGTTGTTGGACTTGTAGTCCAGACCACCTCCTTGGAATCTCCTTTGGTAGTTGTTTCCAGCAGAAAAATTGTTGTTCCTCTGATAGGATTGCTGCTGGTAAGGTTGTTGCTGCCTTTGATCATTCCAAACTCCATTTGCCTGCACAGGGTCAGCACCAACAAGAATAGGGCAAACATTAGACTCGTGCTCACCTTGGCAATACTCACAGACTGTATGTGGATGGCTAGCTGCCACTTGTACTGCAGAAACTTGCAATCTATCAATCTTCTTAGTCAGTTTGGCTAGTTGTTGTGCCAAAATCTTCTGCTCTGCAAGCATTGCATCATTAGTGGACAGCTGAATTGGTTCTCTCTTAGGCTGAATGATAGTGCTTTCATTTTCATTCCGGGCCAAAGAGCTGATAAGCTCATATGTTTGAGCTGCTGTTTTGGACCTTATAGTTCCTTCTGCTGCTACATTAACAATCATACGAGTGTCAGGAGTCATACCATTAAAGAATATACGTACTTGCTTACCTACAGGCATATCATACTGTGGACATCTCCTGATCAACTCTTGGAATCTATTCCATGCAGCGCATAAGGATTCTCTTCCATTCTAAGTGAAATTGGTGATTTCATTCACCAACCGGTTGTATTTGTCCATGGAAAAGTATTCAGCAAAAAATCTTGCAACTAAGTCTTCCTACGTTGAGATGCTATTTGATGTTTGTCGGTTCAGCCATCTTAATGCGATTCCCTTAACAGCAAAAGGAAATAGACTTAGTCTTACAGCATCATCTGAGACCCCTTGGTGTCTGATAGTGTCACAGATTATGAGAAATCTGTCTATGAAGTCATGTGGGTCTTCAAAGTCCTCTCCTCCAAACTGACTGCGTTCCACCAAAGCTATCAATGAAGGATTTATGTCAAAATGATTAGCTTGTATAGTGGGTCTCACAATGCTGGAGTTAGGTATAGTGAACACTGGGGCCAGAATATCCCCCATTAGTTCATCTTCTGGTTTCGGCTGATTATTTCTTGCTTCAGCCATATCTTCTTCTAATTCTGAATCTGATTCTGGAAGTGAATCAAAGTCAGAGTTTTCTGCTTCTCTTCTTCTTTGGTTAGCTAGTCTCCATCGGATTATTCTTTCTATTTCTGGATCGAATTGCAAATCCTCCGAACTAACTGCACCTCGCATACAACTAGGAGAAGCGATTAGTAATAAAAATTCAATCACAAAGTTTAAAATCACTGTAAAAATCCGTTAACCAATCCCCGGCAACGGTGCCAAAAACTTGTTGTGAATTCCGCACACTACGGCAAGTGCACCGATCGTTTCAAGTAATAAAGTTAGGTAAGTGAGTATCGTTCTCCACAGGGATTGGGGTGATTTTCACAGTAATACTAAAGATTGTGATTGAAAGTAAAAATAAAATTACGCAGAAAGGTGTTGTTGGTTGATTGGTTGTTTGAATGTAAAGACAGAATCAAATAAATGCAGTAAATTGAATTGAAGATTACCAATAGACGATTA
>PYAF01006063.1:476452-567159 GCA_007407185.1 Glycine tomentella | reverse complement strand
CAGTTATACAGCACTGAAACAACATATAATACCCATGAGTTCATCAAATAAGCTAACACAGATTAAGTTCTCATCAATTAGCACATAAACATTAAGTAAAAAGCAATTCATAATTCGTATAATACGCACACATTTACTAGCGTAAAAATATGAAGAGGATCAACCATCCATGATATAACAAATAAAATCCACAAAAGAAACAAATTAAGAGTAACATACCCTTTTGAGCAGAATCGGAGGAGACTGATAAATTTCCAAAATCCAAGACAGGACGCTTCAACGGCCTCTCGTTAATTTCCAGCCCTACATAGCCATGCCAAAACTTTAAGCCCAAAAGAGACCCAGAAAAAAAAAATTTAAAATAAAAAGAGGAAGAGGGGTTTACAGAAAGCATCAAGTGGAGATTGCGAGGGCTTGCGTTTGACCCTAACCACCACGGGCTTCGGTGGTGGAGGCGTAGCCGAAGAGCTTTCGGCCATGTTCTCAGTAATAATAACGGCAAAAAAATTAAAAAATAACAATTTAAATAGGAAATTATTAAAATATTGTAGTTTCGACAAATGTATAAAATAATGGATTTTGAACATGCAATGCAGTGACGGAGGAACCTTCATTAGTGTTTTATTTATTTTTAAATAAAATAAAAATAGTGACAGTTTTAACATTTTTTTACGGTAATTATTTTAAAATTTGAAATTTGAAAGAGTGTTAACATAATTTTACGGAAAATAGAAAAAAATACTAAAATTAAATTTTCAAAAACATAAATAATTAAATTAAATATTTTAAATTTAATGTAATAAAATAAAAGAACATTAAATCTTATTTAAATATATACATTGTTACTTTTTTTATCAACCAATTTTAGTTATTAATTTTGTTAAAATTTTAATATTCTTAGTTAATATATTTATTATAAAATAATTTTTTACTCTATCTTTAATAATTTAATATAAAATAATTCTATTAGTTAATATTTAGATTTATACAAAATAGTTATATTGAAATAAAATCTATTAAGATGGAAATACGTAGCAAGTCTTCAATTTTAAAATATTATGTAGAAATCAATGATTTAACTAGCTTAAAATCAGGATTAAATGAATTATTTTACCTACTTTAATATTCTTATTATTTTTTATAAAAATATATAAATAATTAATTATGTTTATTTTAATATAAAAATTATTTTTTGATAAAAATATATTTCCAACATGTGTGAAAACGAAAATAACCCGTGTCTCTGAATGATATCTTACTACTTCAAATTGTAAATGAAATCACTACCCACACAGAACAGAAGACATAAGAAAAAGAAGACACAGAAAAAGTGACAAAACTCTGGCACGGAAAGAATCGTCTACAGTTTCCATAAAATTATAGCCGATCCCCACCTTTGATTTTACAGCAAAAATAATTAATGAATACTGCTTGAAAAATTATGAACCATGGGATCTCTTGAACGCCCAATTCGCTTCGTCGTGGTGTTTGTTACGGGCTTACAGCCAACACCCGAAATTGCGGTGTGATGGACTTCCACTTAAATGACATTTATGCCCTTCTCTCTGTATTCCTATTCCAGGATTCCTACACTCTGGCACACTGTAATAGCAATTTAATTTGTGTTTTAAATTATTTATAATTATAATCAAAAGATTTATATAAAACAAATGTTTTTCTTTCACAAAATAGTAAAAAGATGATTTTTTCCTATAAACTCGATTTTTAATAGTATATAGCTTTTAAATATTTGAATTTTATGGTTTTGAATTAACTTGTTTTATTTTTAATAATTATTAATTCACATGCACTTAAACTCATTTATCACCTAATGATATTTCAATTTTTTCCTATGGCTGTAATTATTTTTTTAACAGAATAGCCCATAATGATTTTTTAACAGAATGGCCTATAATGAATATTAACAATGAGAACTCATCCCTGGTGGATGTGTTCAATCACGCTCAGGAGAGACGTGAATGAAGCTAAATTTATGAGGGGTGACACGTGTCATTTTGTGAAGCGATGCGTAGAAACTTCGGAAGGTCATTACTTTTGACTGGGATGTCCGATTGAGGCGAAATCGGTGTCCATGCATTCAAAATTAAGAGGAGATACCGCGAACTCAATCTTGAAGGGAACTTGGCCAAAAATTTTCCCAAAAGAGGCCTCTAAGTGCCTCAAAATTGCCATTTAATCTTTGGGCACCCAAAAAGTTTCTTGTTCTCTAATTTTTCATTTATTCAATTAGTGAATTGCATGTTATTTGTTATTTTTCTAATTACTTCTCTTAATTACAGTAAAATTTTGTTCAATTGTTTAAATTAGTGTTGCGACTACAATATTGTCATTTTTTAATTTGTTAAACCGAAATCATTTAAAAATTTTATAATATAATTTTGGTAAATAAATCAGGTGTTAGTTACTTTCAGTGAGCGGACCCATGTTAGTTTTTATGTCTGCAAGTGCGGACATCAAAATTTTGATGCATGCATGATGGTTTATGGATTTGAGAAGAAGGGTCCATGGGAGTGGTGGTAGTGGGGTTGAATTGCGGCGGAGAGGGTGGTGGTGGTTTTGTGGGTAATGCTTTTTTTGGTATATTTATTGACCAAAATTATACTGTACATTTTTAAACAATTTATGCCTTTCACTAATTGTATTTATTCATTTTTATGCACCATAGCATAGTCAAAATTTGAACAAAATTATACTGTAAAGTTCGCGATGCATATAAACTTCGAATAATCATAAATTTTAATAGAAATGTACGATGGAGACATATTTTATGACAAAATGCCCATAATTAAGAGAAGTAATTAGAAAAATAACAAATAGCATGCAATTCACTAATTGAATAAATGAAAATTTAGAAAACAAGAATTTTTTTGGGTGTCCAAAGATTAAATGGCAATTTTGAGGCACTTAGAGGCCTCTTTTGGGAAAAAATGTTGTCCAAGTCCCCTTCGAGAACAAGTAAACGGCATCTCCTCTCAATTTCAAACGCGTGGCCACCGGTTTCGCCTCAATCGGACATTCCAGTCAAAAGTTATGGCCTTCCGAAGTTTCTACGCATCGCTCCGCAAAATGACACGTCTCAAAATGACACGTGTCACCCCCTCTGAATCACGTCCACCCTGGGGGTGACCATGACTTAGCTCCATTCACGTCTCCCCTGGGCGTGATTGAGCACGTCCACCAGGGACGTGTTTGGTTGCTATACATTTGAAAATAGTTTCGAAACTACATTATTTTCATAATTTCTTATTTAAATTGCTATTATTTAATTTTTTTGCCTAATAATAACTGAACTAGATTACGAACCAAATATTGAAAGCAGTTCAAGAGCCGAACCGGTTTTTTAATCTACTTCAGAAGAGGAAAGGGTTAGAGAAATTCTAGAATAGGAATCGGAAGCAAAGTCTGATATTTAAAATTTGAAATTTGAAATAGGATAATTTATTGGGATACGCTACATAGACCATATACATTTCTAATCCATCATAGTGCAATAGTAGATTACCCAAAATACCTTTCTCATTAGCTTTATTATTTGGGGTTATTTTGCACTTTTGTTCATCTTGATCGTACAGCTACTGCATGTTCTTCTTCTTCTTCTTCGCTTTTGTTCATCTAGGCAAGCCAGGCTAAAGTAATTGGCTTGAAGTTTTAGCTTTTTACATGCCCAATCATCTTGATGGCATTTGTAATTTGTCTAAGTGGTTCAAGTACATAACCTAGTGCTCCTTGCATTACATAATTCATTAACATGCATTCATATGTAGAGTATAAGATTAAATGCTTGCATTTTTCAAAGAAAACCTCATGGCTTAAAGTTTTGAAAAAATCAGTTTATGCACTGCTTTAATCGATTACCATTACTATGTAATCGATTACATGTTTGTGTTTATTTCCGGAAAAGCCATGTTGAACACTTTAATTGATTACCTCTCTTCTGTAATCAATTACAAAGTGTTATTTCTAAATATGTGTACATGTGTTAATCGATTACAGACAATCATAATCGATTACTTAGTTCATTTTACATATAATGAAGAGTCTACCATAATCGATTACAGTAAGGCGTAATCGATTACAAAGGCTTGTTTTCAGTCTAAGCTTATCTGTGTTAATCTATTACATGACGTATTAATCGATTAAATTGTTCGTGAAAGATTTCCAGAAAGCTCAAGAACATATTAATCGATTATCTGGTTGATTTAATCGATTACATATGTCAAAATACATGATTAACTGAACAGACTAATCGATTACAATTAGTTAAATTAGTTTTTTATATAAAGAACTTATGGGTCTGCACTTCATAAGATTTGAGAATTTTTCAAAGAGCGAAAACTCACTCTGAGTTAGAGTCTTACCCAAAAGTTCCAAGTGCTTTCTAAAGATCTAGAAACTGATTTTGAGAGAAACACATCTTGTGAAAAAGATCAATGAGTGATTGATTTTGAAGATGATGTGTTTGTGAGAAAAGAGATTTCAAGAAAGATTTGTCAATGCATTGACATTCATTCAACCTGGTTGATTGGTAACTTCAAACATTCATTCAATCATCTGTTAAGGATCTCAGGTTGTGTAATTCTTGAACTCTTTCCTTTAGAATTTATGTGCTAGAATTTTGTGTTGTATATCATTTTAGTTCTTTCAAGCTATCTTGGGTAGGTTTCTCAAGGGAAAAGATCTGAGTAGGTTTCTCAGGATCTTTGTCATTTGTATTTTAATAGTGTTTTATAATTCAGAATCTTTGTATAGGGTTGATACAGATTGTCACTTGTTGTGCTTGTAAAAGAATAATTTAATATGGTGAAAACTCTAACCTAGTGTTGGTTGGAAGACACTGGATGTAGCCTCCAAGTTTGTGAGGTGAACCAGTATAAATTGTTGTGTCTTGTGTTCCTTATCCATGTTTCTCTCATTGCTAGTATTTGGAAATTAATATACAATCAATAAGAAGCATTTCAATCATTACATGCATTCCAAGGTGATTATAGATTGAAAGAAAATTATGTTTTTGATCAAGGGTAATTGAGTGATACGATCCAAGTCTTAATTTCGCAAATTGTTTTAAAGAAAAGTTTTAAAATAGTTTTAACCAACTCAACCCCCTCTTGATTATTTGAAGTGTGTTCATTGTATTTTCATCATGTCATCAAGCGAGTCGGAGACCCAGCATGACCACAAATCAACCTCCACTCCCTATGGCTCACGCAGACCCAGGTATAGGGCCCAATATCTCAAAGTGTATGCAAAAAGTGTAAGTATCGTGTGTGAACGAAGCAACCTAAGAATTACCCAACCCCACCTGCAAAGCACATGTAACACCCCGTGTATACCCGGCGTATTATCATTATGATTATATCAGATTAGCTCTTAATCACAGTAATTAAAAACCTTTTTACCGCGGAAGCATAAAACCAAGACCATATTTCTTGATCACATTATATATGGAATAACAACCCACTACAAAGCATAAAACAAGCCCCTGCTTAACCAGATCATACAACCACAACCATAGGCAGAATGACATAAATATCTCGAAGATATATACATAAACAGGAGGAACATAAACATAACGAAACAGGTTATGTACAACATCATCTGACACCCGGGGTGTCTATACAAAAGAATAAGCGTCTGAGCGCTTTCTGATCCCTAAGATCCTTCCTCACACGAGGGCATACATATATACAACACAAAACTACATGTACATCACATGTCTTCCCTCTACAGGGGTACAAAACATAAATAAAAGCCGAGCCGAGCTCCAAGCCATCCACTGCTGCCCAAGGCCAAGCAAGTACCGTCTCTACTGGGGCCTCCCGCCCTGAGACCGCTCCTCTCTACCAGAAGCATCACCTGAAAAAGCATAAGCCCCACACGGGGTGAGATAAACATCTCAGTAAGCTCAGGGTCCCTGGAGGCATCTCCTCCACCCTGGCTCACTCACCATGACACAAGTCATCAGGGTATCACAACCAACTGGGCCTCCCGCCCTCTCATAACAACACAAGCAAGCTATCTAGCTCTATGTACGACGGACCGCGTCAACGCCGACCTCAGTGTGAAACCAGAATTCACATCCGTGCCATCCCCTTGGAAGCTACCCCTTACGCATGGACGCACGCATATGGTACCTCCGAGAATAGGCAATCAACTGCAACGGGACACACCTATCTCTTGGTCTTAGGGGATCATCATCACCCCGGGATCCAGTCAACCATGAGCAAACCAAACTAGGAGGTGTGCTCTACTCCTAGGGAGGTCCATATCTATCTTAACTGGCCAGAAGATCTAATAACAGGCTTAATACATTTCTCAAGCACAGATACAAGCATATATTATCATGAGTATGCAACATCCACATAATGCATGTATCATGAATGTAACCACTACTCCCTCGGAGTATGGTGGAGCACAAGCAAGTGGGAAATATCCCCAAGGGTCCAAGAACTTACCTGGCAAAGCCGAGCTCTGCGGTTCTTCCCTTGCTCTGTGGCCCACGCCACTGACACTCATGGTGTCACGCCCTAACAAGGCACATGCAAGCATGTATCAAACATCCATACAGCCACACAAGGCATACAAGCAAATACGGTTCACAATCGCTCAAATGAAAGGAATCACAATCCTTTCCAAACCATCAAGGTCCTATATCCTATGGTTCAACGAGGCTTATCACTCACAAGCCATCATACCAATAGCCTCTCAAGGCCATCTAAACCACAAGCCAAGGCTCTAGCATGTCACAATGTGGCCAAGCAACTCAGCCCACAACAACACACATGCTTCACATAGAGCCATGAAACCAATGTTCACCAAACTCACATTTGAGAGCTAATCCTACACCCTCACAACATTCTAAGCACATGCTTCAACATGACCCAAAGCTAAAACTAGCTCTATCACAAGTGGGTCACTATTCACCCAAAACCCCAACTCACAAATCAAGAGGTGATTCTCGAGTTCCTTACCTCAAAGATGGCAAAGAAGGCCCAAGGACGACTTCCCCTAGCTTGGGTACTCACGAATCGTCGTCGTTCCTCGTCGAGCTCGAGTTCTTCGAACTTCCCTTGAGAAATGGATCATTTGATTTAGGGGTTTTCAAGGAGGAATGAGGATGGATTCAAGCTCTATATGTGATTTCCATCATGAAATGAGTTTACGAAATGGATTTCGGTGAGATAAGGTGAAGGAAAGAAGCTTGGAGGTCCAACAATGGAGAAAAGGGGCTAGAGGAAGAAGAGAAGAGTGTTTTCTCTCTCAAAATCGCAAAATCCCCCTTTTATAGTGGTCCTGTCAGAGCTGCCGCGCTGATCGCGCCAGCTGCAGGTGACCACGGCGCCAACCCCGCGCCAAGAGCGTCGGCCTCCAGAACTTCTAGCGCCAGGAGCGCCACCTCCCGCGCCAAGAGCGCCAACCTCCAGAGCCTCCGACATTGTCAGCGCCAGCCCCCGACGCCAAGAGCGCCAACCTCCATAGGTTCCCGCGCCACCGGCGCCAACTCCCGCGCCGAGAGCGCTGACCTCCAGAATCTCTGGCGCCAACTGCGCCACACGTGGCGCCAATCGCGCCAGCTGGAAATCTCAGAGTGGTCTGGCGCCACCAGCGCCAGCCTGGCGCCCCAGGCGTCAACTACCAGAGACTCTGGCGCTGGGAGCGCCGCTCCTGCGCCATCAGCGCCAAACACCAGAGCTGTGGCGCCATCAGCACCAACCTGGCACCATCAGCGCCACAATTCTGCAGAAGAATTCTGCATAAGGTTTTCTGCAGAATTCAGCGCCAAACGCCCCCAGACTTGCGCCATTCGCGCCCAAACTCGCGCCAAACGCGCTAGGACTCAGGGTTATCACAACACATGTCATCTACCTTAGAATTCAATATTTCAATTTATTTCTAATCACAAAGGCGTAACAACATAGCAAAGGATATATATACAATCATGAGCGAGACAAAGAATAAAAAAACGACATCGAAGTAAAACCACAAAAACAACGGCAGCGGAGTGAAATGATAACAAACGGGAGCACACTGAAAAGAAAAAAAGGAAAATAAATAATGAAAAAATCACGATAAAATTGCATACTGAATCAAATGGCTTAACTCTCTAAACACTCCCCAATGAAGTTGCCATCTGTCGCAACATGTTTGGCCACGACAGGGACAACGATGAAAAAAAAATAAAGAGTCTTCCTAAAAAGGAAAACTTAAGGGGAGTCGCCACCAATGTTTATTTAAGAAAAACGTCGAAAAAACCAAAAGAGATAAAGCATGATCAACGATTTGAGAGAAAAAGAGTTCGGGAGTGATTTACGCACGAGGAAGGTGTTAGCACCCCACGCGTCCGTCATGAAAACGACAGCCTTTAATCGAGTGTGCTAAAAATAAAGTGACTTTTTAATTATTTGTCTTCCCTTAAGAACATAACTTATGCTTGTTTTATTTTTGTTTACTCAGAAAAGAAAAGAAAATTATTATTTTTAGAAAAGGGAGGATTTATATTTTTTTAGTTTTTTAGGTCGACAAGAGGTTTGCCCTCGCTCCTACGTATCCCCAAGTGCAATGAGGAAATCAGACTTACGTAGTTCTTTGTAGAAAACAACTTGATTGAGTTGATTTTTTCCCGAAAGATTTGTCTAAATTGCGTAAAAAAGAGTCGTTAAGGCGTTGGACCTTGAAACGACGTTGAATTTGAAGAAAAAAGCGGGAAAAATCGCTTAAGGCATTAGACCTTGAAACAATCTCGAGTAAAATATAATATTTTTTTTAGAAAAAGGTGAATGGAGTGATCCTTTATTTGAGAATTTATAGCTTTTTTAGAAAATATTTTAGGCTTTGAGGTAAACTTGATGAAATCAAGCAAGTCGGGGACCCAACAAGATATTCATAAAATCTATCTACGTGTTATTGAAACACCACCAAGCAAGTCGGAGACCCAGCATGGAGTGCACTTTACATAAGCGCGTACTAAAGGAAAATAAAGTGGAATTGCAAAAATAAGTAGATAATTGACATAACAATATGTAATCAAATGAATCAAATGAAAATAGAAAGGGATAGAATAGAAGTGGGGAGTACACTTAGTAATTAGAGGTGCATATAGAAAGAAAGAAGTGCAACTAGCAATACTTATATAATTTCAAAATGGGCTAGGCCCAACAAATAAGGGGTGCATTTATGAAAATGGGGTGTAGATAGTATTATATGCATTGTTTCAAAGTTGGCTAGGCCCAACTGCTAAGGGGTGTGCAAAACGTGGATGCAAACAACATTATGTGCATTGTTTCAAAGTGGGTTGGGCCCAATTGCTAAGGGGTCTGCAGTTATGAAAATGTGGTAGCAAACAACATTATGTGCATTGTATCAATGTGGGCTAGGCCCAACTGCTAAGGGGCCTACAATTATGAAACTATGGGTGCAAACAACATTATGTGCATTGTATCAAAGTGGGCTAGGCCCAACTGCTAAGGGGGTGGATTTACAAAAATGGGTATTGTAAATGGCATTGTTTTATTGGTTCCAGAATAGGTTAAGCCCAAAAGTTAGGGTGTTGTACTTATTAAAAATGAGGTGCAAAAAGTAAAATTAAGTTGTTTTTTTGGGTTAAGGTTGGAACCGGGTCAGGAAGACTCGGCCAACCTGCGTTTTCGCTACTGGGCACAGGAGCCATGGCAACTACGTGAGAAAACGAAGCTTGAGCTTCCATGGAGGTTTCGTGGACCCCTGCTGCCACCGGCATGCGAGGGTGGCGGTGGTGGTGGCCGCAGTGGTGGCCTGAAAACGAAAAAGAAAGAAAGAAAGAAAAAATGTAAGCACAAGCCACAAACTCAAATGAATCTACAATGGAAGAAATCGAACGACAGACCACAACAAACCTCTAAATGTCTCCTCTTAATGAAATAAAAAAAAAAAACCACAAAAGGGGATGAAGGAAAACGTAAAAAAAAAAGGTTGTGGGAGAATGAGAGAGTACCTGAGGAGACCCCTCTCTCTTCTTTGACGGAGACACTAAATGTCAGCCTCTTATTGGTCTGTTTTCCTTCTCTGGGATCCGCACTAGTCTCTGTAATTAATTCCCTCCCTCTGTTGCTTTCCTTAGTGCCTTTTATCAGTGACTTCTTTTGACCTAATGGGCCTTGTGGCCTTTTTTTTTTTTCTTTTTTGCTCTCTATTGCATTTTTTTTTCTTTTTGTTATCTTTTTTTTATACTCTTTATTATTTATTTATTTTATTTATTTGTTATGTATCTTTTATTATTTTTTCTTCTTTTTTCATTTTATTTATTTTGTTCTCTTATTCTATTTTCTCTTTTTTTTTTTGCCCGGACAGAATTAAGGTATGACACAACCCAAGTTAACTACACCAAGAAAATGAGCTTTTAGCTATTGTTTTTGCTTTAGATAAATTCAAATCTTATTTGCTTTGCTCTCATATCACTGTCACTACTAACCATGTAACTTTGAGGTACCTGTTGAAGAATCCTGATGCTAAACCTAGATTGATTAGGCGGATGCTTCTTCTTCAGGAGTTTGATATTGAGATTAAAGACAAGAAAGGTGTAGAAAACTTGCGTGCTGGTCATTTGAGCATAATTGAGGGACCTGTTGAGTCATTTCCTATTAGGGATAATTTTCATGATGAGCATTTAATGCATTTGCATTCATCATATGTTACACCTTGGTTTGCTGACATTGTAAATTTCATTGTTGCATCTGTTGTCCCACCTCATTCATCTAGGTCTCAAATAGATAAACTTAAGAGTGATGCTAAATACTATGTGGTGGATGATCCTTATTTGTGGAGGTTTGGTAGCTACCAAGTGATCCGTAGGTGTGTGCCACATCATGAGATTCAATCTATTCTTTAGTTTTATCATGGTACACTTACCGGTGGTCATTTTGATCCCCAGCGGACCACTGTGAGGGTGTTAGACTCTGGGTTCTATTGGCCTACCGTGTTTAGAGATGCTCATCATTTTCCACCACTTGTGAGCAATGTCAGAGAGTGGGAGAGACCATTAAACATAAGCATGAGATGCCCCACCAACCCATTATTTTTTATGAGAATTTTTATGTTTAGGGCATTGATTTTATGGGTCCATTTCCTATTTCTCATGATTTTTCATATATCTTGCTTGTTGTCGATTATGTTTCTAGATGGGTTGAAACTAAGGCCACAAAAACTAATGACTCTAAAGTTGTTGTAGTTTTTATGAGATCTAACATTTTTTGCAAGTTTAGTGAGTCTAAAGCCATTATTAGTGACCAAGGGAGCCACTTCTGTAACAGGCCATTGACATCCTTGCTCCAGAAGTATGGGGTTGTACATAAAGTTCTTATAACCTATCATCCTCAAACTAATGGGTAAGTGGATGTTTTTAATAGAGAGATTAAACAAGTGTTGCATAAGGTAGTGCAACCCAACACAAAGGATTAGAGCAAGCTACTTGAAGATACTCTATGGACTCACAGGACCACTTATCAAACACCTTTGAGGATGTCTCCCTATAAGGTGGTTTTTGGTAAGGCATGCCACCTTCCGGTGGAGATTGAGCACTGTCCTTATTGGGAGGTGAAGAGTTATAACATGACATTTGATGAAGCGGGTATGGAAAGGAAGGTTCAATTGCAAAAACTTAAGGAGATTCGCTTAGAAGCCTATGATAAAGTGAAGAGGTTTCATGACTCTAGGATTCATAGTTAGTGCTCTTATTTAACTCTCGCCTCAAAGTTATTTTTGGTAAACTTCGATCTAGATGGGCTGAACCTTTGTTATTACTAATGTTTTTCCCTATGGTGCAGTTGATATTAAAAATGAAGTTACTAGAAAAATCTTCAAAGTGAATGGTCATCAACTCATGTTTTTCATGAGACCCTCAAGTGGAGGAGGAGCTTCTGGTAGAATTCTCTTTGGTCTTGCCAATATTATGTGATAATGTGCCTTGAAAGACACTTGAGGAGTTACATTTTTCCTTTTTTTTATATGTTTTCTCTTTGTTTGCATTTCATTGCATGCTCACATTGAGGACAATGTGCATTTCAAGCGAGGGGGAAAGGTTTACAAAATTTGTTTGTTGTTTTCCTTGATTTCTATTTTTTCTATTTGTTATTTTCTTTGTTTTATCTATTTTTCTGTTGTTATTTTCTATTTCTATATTTTGTTTTAATTTTTGAGTCTATATTTATCTTCTATTCTATTTAGCTGTATGTTGTTTCTGACTGTTTCTGTTTTTGTTTTGTTGTATTTGTTTTGTTTTGTTATTTTATTATTTTTTACATACAAAAAAATTAATTAAAGATTTTGCAGTTGTTGTTGTTTGATTTTTGTTGAATTTAGGCACTTTTCATGTTTTTCATAAGATTTCTAACTTGTATAAATTGTGAGAAATGTGCCAATTTTTTTGGATTGAGAGGTTTCGTGTTTGATGTGAACCATTGTTCCAATTGTTGAAGTGATAATTAGGCTTGAAAAATAAGATTTAAGGTGGATCATGTGATAGAATTATACCTTGCGAGTTTTTGGGCTTTTGTGGATGGATTGCATTATTCCATTCATGTTTTTTCATGCGTGATTTCACCCTTGTGTTAAATCATTCTAGGTTTTTCCTTGCCTCTCTTGTTATTCCTTGTTGCACATGCATTGATTGAGATAATTTATGCCTTCTTTATTTTAGCCACTAGCCAAATAAACCTACCTAGCATTGATATCCATTGTCACCCTTAACCATTTTCTTTCATTTTGTAGCTCTTTACAAGTCAAAAAGTGAAAAATCATGTTGCCCTAAACTTTAGGCAGAAAAAGGGCCTTGAAATTGTGTTTGAGAGTGGGTTTCAAACAAGTGTGGGGGATTTGTATTTTTTTTCATGAAAGTTCCTTTATTTTTGTCATTTCATTATCTTTTGATTTGTGAAAAAAAAAGGATGAAGGAAAAAAATAAAACAAAGAGAAAAGGAAAAAAAAAGGTATAAAAAGCAAAAGTTTAAATGAAAAAAAATGTACAAACAAAGGCAAAAGGAAAATAAAAAAATTGCAATAAAAGTGTATTGTGGTTCATTTTCATTCTTATAAGTTTGTTATTTTAATTTTGTTGTTCTCCACTTTATTTCTTTGTTTCTACTCCTCTTTTTACTTGTTGGCTTACTCCCCATTGTAGACATTATCAAGTCCTTTCATAAAGCCCCAGACCTAATTCATTTTCTTTAAGTGTAGACATTAAGTAGTGGTAAGTGTAGACAAAGGTCACTAAATTTTAAAAATAAAACCAAAATAAAACAGTTGGGCTTGATACTCATGTTTTCTATGATTCAAACATTACATCAAGCATGTTATGGGTAGCTATAGAGCCAACCAATTTATCAATGGTGCCTGCAAGGAAAGGAAAATAATGGCAGAAAACAGAGAGAGAAAAGCCAAATAAGGTTTGAAGAAGAAGAAGGGTTTGAGTATAACCTCAGTGAGTAGAATATAGTCACTATACTACCAAGTCACGAACGACGGAATGAGCAAGGGCAGGGGATTGACGCTGACAACGGACCAACGAGCGACATTGGAGCAACAAACGACGCAAACCAGCCTCACCAGCAATGCCACGACGGAGGGAGGAAAAAGAACGAAGCACGAAAGTGAAGAAACGTGCAACACTAACGGAAAAAGCCAATTCGAACCCTTACCTGCTGTTTCAAAAATGACATCGTTCTTCTTCCTTGTAGACTTGCAAACACGGCGCTAACTCGCGATTCCACTCAAAATCGCTCGATTCTACGTAGAATCGCACGAGTCTACTCCTAAAACGAGTCTGCAACCGAGTTAAATCGTGGAAGGTAGGTGGAATCGTAAAATCGACCGAGTTTGCACGTTAAATCGCGAGTTTGACAACTATGATTTTGAGGGTCATTTTAGGTTTGAAAATCAGAACCTCTACACTTGGACTTTGGGTTGTGAAATTGAGTTTTGCTATGTGTAATTAGCTTAATTAGATAGATTAGATGGGCCTAATCAAGGCCCATATTTTCCTTTTATTCAGTCACAATATATTAGTGCAGTTAGTTAGTTAATTCATTTTGTACAAACAGATTTGAGAAGCTTCTTGTGCAAGTTTTAGGATCAAACTTTTTTCTTTCTTTTTCTCTCAATTATTCTTCATTTTTCTTCTTCCTTCTAATTCTGTTCTTCTCTTTTCTTGCACAAATTTCGTTTCTGTTCCACTAATGATGATGATCATGGAAGGCTAAACAATCAATCAAGCAAGGAGAAATTTGAGTTCTGGTTTAATATTTCAATTTTTGTGTAAATGTTCATCTTATTCTGCAATCCTATTTTTGATTTTCATGATTATGAATGTGCTTAGGATTGAAAATGAATTAGGTTATGGATTCATTTCCTAATTTCGAATTTAATCACAAATTGTGTTTGGATGATATTTCAATCCGATTTGTGATCTTACTGAATTTAGAGATTGATTCGATTGAACTACCTCTAATGACATTAATGTGTTCCCCTCCAGAGAAAGTCAAAACAAAGGGTACACCAGAGTCTATGAAATCTACTAAATGTGCACCTTCAATGTGGGAGTAGTTCGATGAAATGAACACGATGGTTAGTAGTTTGAGAACTCCAAATGTGGCCTGCAAAGATGCTAGTAACAAAAAGCGAACAAAAAAAATCCCTTATTTGGATGAATTTCCCCATCCGTTGCAACAGTTCACCGTAAAAATTATTGAAGTGAGACTCGATGGAAATTGTGATTACAAGGTAATTGGTTTGTTAACTAACTCAACTACACGCGTGGAGCTCATTCATGGTAGAGACCACACTTGTGACGCATACAAGAATTCAACTCATTGGTGTTTCATTCAACTATAGATCTCAATATGTAGTAGACATCTCTTAGGATTAGTTGTTTAGTTAACTCCTCTTGTATTAAGTATTGTTATGTGTATTCATTTGACACTTGGTAAAACTCTAGCTAATGTTTTTATGCATTTAATGTGGACTATAAAGTTTGCTACTTGTTGTAAGCCATGCACACTGTGTTGTAAGTTGGGTTGAGGTCCTTAAACATTTAATTATTATGGCTGACAAACAAAAATAACAACGAAAACACATTTTCATTATTCTTTTTTCACAATCATTTTACAAATTTTTGTTTGTACAAGAATACAACAAAACATGATTTTGTTGCCCACAATGCATAAAAAAATATATAACAATGGAAACACAACTCCATTGAACAATTTCTTAGCTCAACAACGAAAACGTGTTTCCGTTGTGTGAATGAGGGTGACAAAGAAATAGTACTGTGAAAAACACACTTTTGCTGTGCAACTATCAAAATATACAATAGAAATGTATTTCTGTTTATTAAATGGGGGTGAAAAAAATTTAACAATGGAATCGTAAGTTTGTTGTAAAAGTTTCTTTTTTATTTCCTGCAAAGGGGCAATTTGGCAAATGCACCCACATGGGTAGTGTGGATAGCAAATATTGGAAGTTCCAATAGTAATATCCTCTCGTTAATTACATATTCGGCCCATTTCAGGGTACTGTCCATGTTTTCTTGAGTAGGAAGTTGAGATCTTCGACGCTTTAAGACCAAAAGCACCGCGCTTCGTTTTTTCCTAAACCAATCACATCAGCATCACTCTCGTCGCCGCCGTCGTCGACCACCGCAAGAGCCATCTTACTCCGCCGCATCTGTTAGGAAAAAAATGAGTCGAGGAAGTGGAGGTGGATACGATCGTCACATCACTATTTTCTCCCCTGAAGGACGTCTCTTCCAAGTCGGTACGTAACTCAAATTTCTTCTTTTACTGTAACCTCTCGCAACATGACGTTTTAATCAGTCAAATACCCTTTAGATCTTTCACGTTCTGGATTGACCTAATTTGTTAAGATTTTCAATATGGAAAAACAAGTATTGTTATTTTTTGTTCGTTCATGAAATTGTTTTTTAATTTTGGTGATTTAAGTTGAAATTAGTGGTAATGGAGTAGTTAGCCAGGTTAGTGGATTGCACTTGTGAAAGGCTTAGGAAGGTGGAAGTCAGAAGTTAAGAACTGCTGGCATGAATCTGAGTTGATTGATTGTGCCCGTTAGGAATGGAAATACATTATTTTGTTCTATTGGCAAAATGTATCAGTTTCTCTTTTTCAATCTTATATTCTCTCTCTCTCTCTCTCTTTTTTAAAATATTGTCGTGTTAACGCGGCCTTAAATCTGTAACTCCCCCACTGGATCAGCGTAGGTTTATGAAAATTTCATTGCAGTTTGTTTGACTTGTTTGGAAAAGATTTGACTAGTTTGTTAGGCTGTAGTGTTCTAAGTGGTGGAATTTTTATCCATGTTTAAACAGAGTATGCTTTTAAGGCTGTTAAGGCCTCTGGAATCACCTCAATTGGTGTCCGAGGAAAGGATTCGATTTGTGTTGTTACTCAGAAGAAGGTTCCGGTGAGTACAGAAAATAAATGGTTCTTTGATCTTTGTTTTGCTTGTGTGAGTATTTGTGTCCAGGATGCTTACTTTGGGATGCTCAATGCAGGATAAGCTTTTGGACAACACAAGTGTTACACACCTCTTTCCCATCACCAAGTACCTTGGTTTATTGGCTACTGGCATGACAGGTATATTTTTTGTTGCACCTTGATAGAACTGGACCAGAAAAGAAAGAAAAACAGAAAGTGCAGTATTATTGAATTGGAGCTTCCAACTCCTAAACTCAGAACAAGTGATTTTCTAGGAATCACTAACCTCCAACAATGTTTCAATTCCCGCTTTCCTAAACCCTCTAACAGACTATTTATAATCTCCCCTTAACAACTTTTTTTTTTGATCAGCAAAGATAAGTATATATATATAAAATAAAACAGTACAAGAAGTACTGGGGAATTACAAGCAAAGGAAACATGAAACAGAACACAGATGGCTTGGAGCAAAAAAGCTGAAAGCCAACAGGGTTCTGATTGTTTCAAAGGAAAAAGCTAAATGCTACCCTGAGACACAAAACCCTCTCTCATATTACTAGACCAAAAGTGGAAAGGGATATCAAAACCTTTGTCCAAATTTCTCAACCAAGACCAACAGAAGAAAATAGCCTCCTCTATAATTTTCTGACCATCAAACAAATCATTATGGAAAATAACCCTGTTTCTATGGTGCCAAATGCACCAAGTCAGAGCTGTCCACCAGATTTGCCATCTAAGTAAGCTAATACCACTTAAATGGCAATAAGAGGACTGACAGAAATGTTCTTTTGGGATAACCGAGAAAGCCCCCACAATATTAACCCAAGATCTGGATTCCCACCACAACGGTAAAATATGTGGGCAGCTAAAGAAGATGTGTGAAGCATCTTCTTCCAGATTTCTGCAGAAAGGGCATGTGATGTCGTCTAGCACCATATTTCTTCTACTTAGATTCTGCTTAGTAGGCAGTCTATCTTTTAGCAATCTCCAAGCAAAACATGATACTTTACTAGGGATTTTTAGCTTCCACAGCAGCTTGAACACCTCATCCTGTGTCTGAGGCAAATCTTCCGAAATAATAAGGCCATAAGCACTCCTTGCTGAGTAGATTCCATCCGAAGCTCTCTCCCATACCCAGGTGTCTGATTGCTGTTCTGCTACCTCCAGACTCTGCACTTCTCCCAGAAAATTTATTACCATGTTTATTTCACCCTCCATAAATGTCCTTCTCCAGCTGAAGTGCCATTCTCTCCTTCCCAGATTTAAGGTTCCCATATGTTGAATAGCATGCTGCTGTTGTAATGAAATCTGATATAGTCTGGGGTATTTGTCCTTCAAAGGTATCCGATCCTCCTTCCAACCATCTTCCCAAAATAATACCTTAGACCCACCACCCACCTTCCACCTCAAACCTCTAGAAAACCATCCTCCTGCCTCCACTGAATTAAGAGCTAAGCACAGATCACGCCACCATACAGAATCTGTTGTCATTCTCCTTGTAACATCTAAGTTCCTCCATCCACCATATTTGGATTCTAGGAGCTGTACCCACAGTTCATCCGATTGATGGAAAAGATTCCATCGCCATCTGCCCAGCAATGCTTGATCAAAACACTCCAACTTCTTGATACCCAAACCACCATTCTCCTTAGGTAAGCATACAGAATTCCAACTTACCCAGGGGATTTTCTTCTGCTCCAAACTTCCACCCCACAAGAACCTCCTCTGCAGTCTTTCCATCCTAGTAACAATTTTCTTCGGTACCCTGAAAAAAGAGAAGAAGAAAATAGTAATAGAATTAATAACAGCTTTGATCAGTGTCACCCTTCCCCCGAAAGATATGTATTTTTGTTTCCATCTAGATAATTTCCTCTCACACTTTGTAAGCATTGGTTCCCACGTCACACAACGTCTCGAGTTTGCCCCAACCGGGATACCCAGATAGGTAAAAGGTACAGACGAAATCCCGCAGTTTAAGAGGCTAGCAGCTGCAGCTACCCACTGTTCATCCATCCCAACAGCACCAAAACTGCACTTGTTGCAGTTTAGTTTCAGCCCCGAAACAAGTTCAAAACACTTCAACATGACCTTTATAGTACGGACATTTTCCATGGTTGCTGATCCAAAGAAAATAGTATCATCAGCGTATTGGAGGAGGCTAATATCCACGTTGTTTCTGCCCACCTTGAAGCCTTGATACAGGTTCTGCGCTTGCGCTTGTCGCATCAGCCCCGTAAGACCTTCTGCGGCGATGTTGAACAGAAAAGGTGCAAGGGGGTCACCTTGTCTCAAGCCTCTCTGAGGTTGAAACTCTGACGTTGGGCTTCCATTTACCAGGATAGAAATGGAGGCTGATGTTAGGCAACCATCAATCCAAGAAATCCATTTAGAACAGAATCCCATCCTCTGCATCATATATTTAAGAAAATCCCAGCTAACCGAATCATAGGCTTTTTCATAATCAACCTTAAAGATCAAACACTTCTTATTGCTCCTTTTTGCCTCCTCAACGGCCTCGTTTGCCACCACAACACTATGTAGTAAGTGGCGTCCCTCAATGAAACCGGACTGTCTCTCATCAATAATAAGCGGCATCACCCTCTTTAGTCTGTTTGCCAGCACCTTAGCCACAATCTTGTAAATACAGCCTATCAATGAAATAGGGCGGTATTCGTTTAGATCGTGAGGGTCAAGTACTTTGGGAATCAAGGCGAGGAAAGAAGCATTTCCCCCCTTTGGGAAGATCCCGTTAGCATAAAATTCGTCCATGAAACGAAGTATATCAGGCTTTAGGATGTCCCAAAATTCCTTGATGAATTTGAAATTAAATCCATCCGGTCCAGGGCTCTTATCGCTACCACAGCTCCACACAGCATCCTTGATTTCAGAGGCCTCAAACGGAGCAATCAAGGAGATATTTTGCTGCTGCTCAATACTCCTGAAGCTAACACCATCTAGCTTAGGTCTGGCTGTGTCTTGTTCTTGGTATCTGCTCATGAAAAATTTCCTGACTTCCTCCTTAACTTTGCTAGGCTCATCTATCCAGCATCCTTCCACAAACAGTCCTTGCATCAGGTTTTTCCTTCGCTTCCAATTAACAGTCAGGTGAAAAAAGTGAGAATTACAATCTCCCTCTTTAATCCATCTTGATCTTGCCTTTTGTCTTAGCAAAGAAGCATGTGACTTTGCTGCAGCCCATAAATTTTCCTGCAACTGTTTTCTCCTTGTTATTTCCTCTTCAGTCATATTTCTATCCTCAGCCTCTGTTTCAATTTTATTTATTTCCAGCTCTAACTGTCTAATCTTCTGTTGAATATCTCCAAACTGGGTCTTGTTCCACACCTTCAATTTCTGTTTAAGCAGCTTTAACTTTTCTTTTAATATGAAACCACCCCAACCTGACCCGAGATTTGAATTCCATGCCTCTGCTACTACCTTCCTAATGGATTTATCTTCAAGCCAGCAATCAAGGAATCGAAACGGCTTTGGACCCCAATCAGCATGAGATGAAACCAGCATGATAGGGCAATGATTTGAATAATTTCGGTCCAGCGTGACCTGGGTACACCCTTGCCATGCTGATAACCATTCAGCAGAGATCAACGCCCTATCCAATCTGCTTTTTACAGATCCGTTTGGTCTATACCAAGTAAATTTTCTCCCAATTGAAGGAGCTTCCTCCACTTCTAGGTCCATAATCCAGTCGTTGAACTCTTTTAAGTTCCCTCCATTCTGGTTAGTTTGGCTATTTCCCAGTCTCTCTGATGTTCTTCTAATATTGTTGAAATCACCAATGATACACCATAATCCCCCCACATTTGACCTTCTCAGTAATTTAATTTCTTCCCAAAACGCTTTCTTCAAAACAGCATCACAAGGTGAATATACATTCACTATGGTAACCTTCTTATCTTCTGCCACCCAAGTTCCTTCCAAAAAAATAAAACCACTGCCTGTCAGTTTTTTCTCAATTTTAAAAGCCTCTTCATTCCAGATGCATAATAAACCACCAGCTTTATTAATAGCTGGGTGATGTTCCCAAGCAACACTGGAATCCCCCCATAGTGCCTGGCATATAGCCTTATCTATATTTTCTTTCTTTGTCTCTTGTAAGCATAGTAGATCAATTTTCTCTTTCCCCACCAATTTCCTGATTGAGCTCCATTTCACTCCCCTCCCCAGCCCCCTAATATTATAAGACAGGATCTTCATAATACAGTTTCATCTTTCCCCCACCTCGTTGACTCTCCCATATTCTCTCCTTCTGAGACCTTATTGTTGTTCCTCTCATCGTCCTGATTGTAATTAGTTACCCCCAATTGTTGAGCCAAATGCCAGAAATTGGCTGCTTGTTTTGAATTAATGGAGCTCGGACTGTAATTCAGAACTGAGTCTGAATTTTCTGTCTCCTTTATGTGTGTCCCCCAGTCAACAACCTCTTTTAAGCCACTGCCCTCTATTCTAACTTTTGATGACGTTGGACTAGCTTGGGTATTTAGGACCCCTTTTCCTTTCTCCATAGCTGGTATGTCTATTTTTTCAAGTGAGCCCAGATGTTGGTTATGGGTTTTTAAAAGACCTTCTTTGTTCTTACCCCCCTTATTACGTGAATAAACCTGTCTACAAGGCCCAATAGTCTTTGGGCCCAAAGGTGTGTTGACCGGTTTTGAATAAATGTCAGCCTCCAAGGTGGGTCCCTTAACCAACTCTTCCAGGTCTGTAAGTCTTTCTTTTTCTTCATCACGTGACTCCACACCCCCCCCCCCAAAAAAAATTTCTAGACACGTCCGTGGGATGGATGTCTCCTGCTCCCCAGGATTTCCTTTTTCTATGTCTTCATCAGCTGCCAGCTCCCTAAGTTCCCCGTTGACCCCTCCGTCTGCATCATTCTTTCTTTCTTTTTCATCTATTCCTGTATCCTCCTTACCAACACAGTCCCCGATGTTGCCTTTTGGGTGATCGTTGATTGACCCAGTGTTGATCTGACCCGACATAGCCACTGTTCCAGACGTACAGGTGCAGCTGTTGCCAGGAAAGTTTGATTTGCCTGATGACTGTCGCTCTGACCCCGCGGGTAATAACCTCTCATCCCCAAGCTTTCCTCCGTCGCCATCGACTAAGGGCTCCGGTTGCTCCGCCGCTGCTGATTCCGTCTTGTGCAGGAACCCTTCATACTCGGCACTTCCTTCCGAACTTTCCACCGAGGTTATCTCATCGGAATAATCTTCAAAGCGTCGGTCTCCTCTACACCCACATCTGATTGCTCCCGCGAAAGTCTCCTCTACGATGTTAATTTTAAACGTATCCTCGTTTATAGTAGCCACGACGGTGTGGTTGATGAGAGGTGGCCAAGGTGTTTTAATGAGCACACGAGCTCGGTCTAGCCTCTATAAGTCATCTGTTTCGTCGTCCATGTCTACCACGTTGCCTATACAGCCCACTATTTTAGTTATGTTTTCCGAATCCCATGCATGAAGCGAAATGCCCCAGCATAGCACCCAGACCAAGCGGAAACCGATCTTCATTGATGGTTTCCATTTTTCCAGAGTATGGAACATAGAGAAGCCGCAATAATCCTCGTTCCGACGTATCTCCTCCGCTTTAGAGTCAGTCATACCCATCAGGAGCACCATGTCATCCCCTATGTACTTTGGCCTGATGTCCTCTCCTCCATCCCAAGCCAGATCTTCTTCCAGCCTGTCAAACATGCTCAGCTTCCTCAATCTGCCTACCCATGCTTCGCGGAGCCAGTTCTTACTTTCCGTCTGGATAGCAAGTTCAATTGACGATGAAGATGGGTTGCGTAGCGTGTTTGGACGGTTTGGGTACCACCTTTTCTTAGTCTCATACTTGGGTTTAGCAACCGCTTGTGCATATGAGAGTTGTAGTGCTGGTCGTGCAGAAGCTCTCGACCCACCTGCATCTCCCCAAATATTTTCTTTCTGCCCCTGGAAATCATAACTTATACCCTTGCCTTTTGCCTCAGTGATTCGTCTCTCCCTTTCATGTTTAGGGATGTTTACGTATAGTTTAAGACCCCCTATAATCAGGTTGTCTAAATCTCTCTCCAGCTGCAAAATGTTGTTCACTCCTTTGAAACGAACAAACCCATATCTCCTACCATTTCTATTTCTGTTTTTCAAGACTTCTCTAACATCCCCCCATCTCTTGAAAATGAACCATAAATCCTTCTCCCCCATGTCCTCTGGAAAACGGGTAAAGTAAAAGGAGGACATATCGGCCTTGTCCCTCCAGTCACTTAGTTGTGTTGGCCTTCCAGTTGCCGCTGCCTTTGCCGCCACCGTTGCCGCGTGATCTTGTTTGTACCTGTAACCTTCTTGACGTTGAAAATTGTGATTTCGCTCTCCCCCCCTTAACAACTACTAACCAACAGTTAGTTATAACTAACTAACAATTAGTTATAACTAACTAACAATTAGTTATCCTAACTGTTTTCAACTAACAGTTTAACTAACTGACAGTTACCCTCCAAGGGACCCCTCCTCTAGAGTACACCTGTTCCCATCTTCTGTCTCTATCACACCTCTTAACTGATTCTTTGTTACAGTCTTGTAGATATTTGTTTTGAAGCCAAACCTTTTTGCCTTTGCTTTGAAAGTCCTTCTGTTCCTGATTTAACTCCTTCATGCCATTGATTGATGACTTCGTATCTTCGGATGCACCTATTTTTTATGTGCAACATTGGTCAATAAATTTGTGCAATCTTACATTAAATGTGATTAATAGCTTATGATGAGAAAATAGTGCTATTAGACCTGAATGTTACTGTCAAAGTTGTACCTAGGGCTAACTTGACATATGATCAGACTAGACTCACTGTAGAGACAATGATAATATTGCTTTTCTTTAAATAAAACTTTGATATATGAGTACGTGTTTAGATTTCAGCTAGAGAAAATGAATATTTGTGTAAAAATATATTTAGAGCTAACTTATGGCGGAGTGCATAGGGTTTTTGTGTGACCGCAAAATTCCCCTTAAACTAAAAGGAAAATTCTATAAAACAGCTGTAAGACAAGCAATGTTATATGAAGCGGAATGCTGGCCAGCACATAGGCAACATGAGCATAAAATAGGATAGTAGAAATGAGAATGTTAAGGTGGATGCGTGGTTATACGAAAATAGATAAAATAAGAAATGAGGATATTTGACGTAAGGTAGTAGTAGTACCAGTGTGTGAAAAGATGAGGGAGCATAGATTGACGTGGTTTGGACACGTTATGAGACGACCACTGGATGCTCCCGTAAGAACAAGAGTCTGTTACCAAGAGCTCGACACAAAGAGAGGTAGAGGACTAGAGGTCGACCGAAACTTACCTGAGGAAAAGTAGTTAAACAAGACCTAATGGAGTGGGATATAGATTAGCGAACGGTATGTCTTAGGACGGAGTGGAAAAAAGTTATAAGCTTGGTGGAAGGTTAAACCCATTAGTATTTCTATGTTCCAGTCGTTCCATTTTTTTTAGTTCTTTTCCTCTTCATTTTTCCCCTCTTCCTTTCACCCCTCTTTTATTTTAGCTTATTTTTCATCTTTTTTGTCTTATTTCCACTTTTTCTTCCCCTCTCTTTTTCTCTTTCTTTGTCTTATTTTTGATCTATCATTGGGTTCATCTACCACCGACCCCAATTAACTTGGGTTAAAGGTGCTGTTGATGTTGATGTTGATGTTGATATTGGAATACCTCTTTCCAGCTGATGCTAGGACACTGGTCCAACAAGCAAGAAATGAAGCAGCTGAGTTTCGCTTTACATATGGATATGAAATGCCTGTAGATGTATTAGCTAAATGGTAAGTGGTTCTGTTTTTAGAAAGATATTTTGCTATCATTACTATTACTAGCTGCTTATTATCCTGTTTCATATCTGCTTTCAAATTATCATTATTTAGTGGAGAAGAATGTTACCTGGAACAGTACAACAATTGGCAATAGCCACATTGTTGTAACATGCTTCTGCAATTGAAGTGCAACAGGAAGATTCTATTATCTGTTGCTCCTCCTACCATGTTGAATATGTAGATTGCATGCTTATCAGTAATTAGCATCTAATGCACTAAAACAGTGAAGAAACTATTTGTGCTTTCTCCTCCAAATTAGTGCTGTTAACAGATCCCACATTAGAAACCATTATGGCTATGATTTTTAGCAAGTTATTGGACCCATCATCTACTTCTTAATGTTGTCATGTGTTTCAGACAGGGATGCTGAATGCTGATGAAGAATGAAAACTGTTTTCAGTTTTAGAGATGATAATTTTGCGTCAAGATTTTATAAGGATTGAATTTATTGGGTGTGATTGTTCATTGCCATCTTTCATTTTTCTAGTTATATAAAGCACTTGCTGCAAATCTGATGGTAAAGTAATTGGTGATTAAGTGGCTCCTACTTTCCTTATCCATCTACCTCATTCTAACTCTGGTTCTACACTATCTTCACAGTAATTTTTCTAATATAATAAGTGATAGTTATGTTCAGATTTTTACCCACTCTCTAGAAATGACACTGATTATGATTAAACATTTGTGATATAAAGGTATGGCAAGCAGTGGATAGCATACGATTTTTTTTCTTCAAACATGTGTAGGGCTTGAAATTTCTATCGCTGCTTTAGTTTACTTCACAAAATTCCTTAAACAGAATGTTAACAGCTTTTCTAGCAGTGGAACAATGGTAGTGAATTGTTGGTTACAGCACTAGCATTAGTTCTTAATAGCTTGTTATGTTTTTGCTTTCAATTTCTTTGCTGGATGTGGATACAGTGTGTTATATCTGGGTAATCTGTTCTGTCTGTTAGGATTCAGTTCGACTATCTTAGAAAGGATTCTCAAATGGGTCTATGCAGTTTAATATAGCTGTTAGCTAAAAAAATTTGAATTTCTTTCCCTTTCCTTTGATGTTATATGTTTCTGTTTTGAAGTAGTGAGCAATTCAATGTGCCTTCTATGAAAAACTGGTTTCTGACATGTTTTGTTTGATGCAGAAGAGTAGGAAGCACAGTTAATTGCAGTAGCAGTTTTGTCTATGCTTGTTATGTTTAGGGTTTTTTAGAATCCCAACCCTCGTGTGAAGTTACTAGTTAGGACGTATCGTTCACAACTGAGCACCTTGAATGTGCTCCTAGGCTGCAGCCACCAACACATACTCCTAGTTTGCAATAACCTTGTTATATTTTACCATTTAAGGCTTTTATAATTTGTCAATAACTTCTTTTGTATCTGCCTTTTGTTTCCTTTTTCAATAACAGGATTGCAGACAAATCACAAGTCTATACTCAACATGCTTATATGAGACCACTTGGAGTAGGTATGTTTTCTTCTTATCCTTTTCACAGCCAAACAATTTTTACCCTGTTTTAAAGATCAGACAATTTGTGTTGTACGATTAGCTATTGATAAAAAATATTTTATAATTCAATTACTTATTGTTATTATTGATGTTGTATCCTCTTTCTATGACTTTGAATCTATTGTTCCATGAAGTTGCCATGGTTTTGGGTATTGATGATGAATATGGACCTCAGCTTTACAAATGTGATCCAGCTGGTCATTACTTTGGTCACAAGGTACATAGAAGATCTTCACTCACTTTGATTGATGTTTAGATATTTTTTATCCGAAAACAACCTCTTTGCATATGCAAGAGTAAAGCTGTGTGCAATATCCCTTCCCCTTACCTTCGCATAGCGAGGAACCTCTGGACAATGGGGTACGTAGTTATTTTTTATTTAATGAGAAGAAAAACATGCTGATAATAAATTCAATTCCATAAAAGTTTCTAAGTTACATATTTCTTTGTCTATTTGTACATCTCAGACTCTTACACTGAAAACAATTATCTGTCATCATAAATATTAAAATGATGGAGAGGGGGTTGGGGATGACTAAGCAAGATTGCCTGCCTTTACTTTGTGAAAAATTGTTATTCCATTTTTTTTATTACTATTATAAGATTGAGGAACTAGGGAACCAAATAAAAAATTGCATGGCAATATAAATACAATTATGCTTGACCCAGAAAGAAGAGATTATCTTTAGTCAATAGTGCTGAAAAGGAGAGAGTATGTATATGAAGCGAGAAATCTTTTAAATTATTTATAGCATCCTTGGACTCATTGTAATTATGTTATGAACTTTATGTAATAATTATCATTATAATGTAGCTGTGCTGCAAAGTATATAATCATATGTAAAGTTCACGAGTCTTCACTCATCCTGAAATTTCCCTTTCCTCCTCATTTGGTCTCAGTTTAACTATCTAAATTCTAAACTATAAACATTTAGAAACCTATGCATCTACTTTCTTGTCAATGCTTTAGAGATTTGGTGATTTTTTAAAATAGCTGTATTGCAATTGTTTTGTTCTGTTAGATCTGCTGACTACTTTACTTTTTTGATATTTGATTGTTTACTCTAAGCCATACATATATCGTGATGCATATTGATTTAATCTTGAAATGTTAAGGAATTGTGTTTCTTCATCTGTCATCACTTCATGCATTGTAATCTGTTTGTAATTAATTAAATGCACTTGTAGACAGAAATTGAAGTGTAATATGTTATGATGTACTCAGGCAACAAGTGCTGGATTGAAGGACCAAGAGGCAATTAATTTCTTGGAAAAGAAGATGAAGAATGACCCTTCATTTACATATGAGGAGACAGTTCAGGTAGTGTTCTTGCATTGTTTTTCCCATCACTCCAGTTCCCTCTGCCTAGTTTGTGAAATTGACAATCTTGTTACTGGCTTTCGTTGGTATGGAAAGACTGCCATGTTGTCACCGAGAATTTGTGTGCTTTCAAGGATGTTTCAACATGTTGGATTTTATAGGATGAACAACAGATTTTGTTGATTCTTTTTTTCCTGGAAAATCTCTAAAAGTTTTTCTAACTTGATAAATATTTACTATGCTATTATATTCAATATTAGTCTGCAATCTGCATGAAAGTTATTGGACAAAATATTGAATGTAAGCGGATGCTTATGATTGGCGTTTGCTGGAAGGTGAAAGTCTGAAAAATGAGTGAAATTTGATCTAGATGATCTCAGATTTTGGATTTGCTGACTGGAGGAATAATGGTTGGCATTTTCTGTATATCTGAGTGCTAAGGATACAACAAGCCTATATCTATGTCAGTCGGATATAATGTAATAAAAAATGAACTTTTGGATTCTCATTAAAACTGTAACTTATTACCTTAGTTATGACAACACGTAATCATTAGGTTCCATGTATATTACATATCAGTCCTTGACTTATCTTAAACCTTCTCATGTATTATATGATTTGTTGCCCTTTCTTTCTTCTTTCTTGTGAGTGACAATTTTTTATCTATGCTTCCTCATTAATGTAGTTGGTTTTTGTTTGTAAGACATTTTTAATTACGCTATATTGTAACTAAAGACATGATGAAAATGATTTTTTCACCAATTACGTTAACAGTTATCCAATCATGTTTTGGATGTTCTAATTCTCTAAGATCTCCCTGTTTTGTTTATCAGACTGCCATTTCTGCCCTGCAATCAGTTCTTCAGGAGGATTTTAAGGCCACTGAGATTGAGGTAGAACTTTATTTCAAACATTACAGACCTTTATATGACTCCGTGTTTAATGAAGTTGGTAAAATAATCCATATTTTGTTTTAAAAAAAATTGTAGGATTTCATTCTTGTTTTAGTCCTTGAAGGGCCAAAACATTTAGTCTTTCATTTTAAAGATTATCAGCCAGTTGCTTGTTCTTTCTCATTAAACGAAAGTCATGCATTTTTGTCATGCTGCCTAGTGTTTTTTTCTTTTTTTTCTTTTGAGTTTACGACCCTCTTTTGCATTTGTCTTTTAGGCAACTCAGGTTACAAATTTTTTCTTTCATTACTCACTATTGCATTAGCTTTCTTTGTAGGTTATGAATAGACAAGAGTCTATAATAATATTTTTTATTCTCAATGTTTTTTTGTGAGAATGTGATTCCCTAATGTTTCAATTGATTGTTGATTCTAGTGCTTAGTAATATGCACCATTAATAACTCAATTATTGGTTTGTAAAATGGGGGATTGTATTGTAATGTTTGCTGTTCAGTGGCGTAACTTAGTGTTGACATCTTTGCTCTAAATCCTAGACTTAAAAGGATAAGGGATAATTAATTTTTTTTTTTTTTGTGATTATTCCCTTCCAACAAACGTTTTCTTCACTGATTTAGTTCAAATGATTGTGTTTTGCGTTTTCTAGGTTGGAGTGGTGCGGAAAGAAAATCCAGAATTCAGAGTTTTAACCACCGAGGAAATTGATGAGCACTTGACTGCAATAAGTGAGCGTGACTGAGTTCTTGATAAGGATGTAATTGTTCAAACTTTCTAATGCTAGAGACTAAATTATGTACTTGTTTCTGGAATCATTGAATTGATTTCCTTGTGATATTTGAGTAGTAAGCTTACCCAAGAATGAGGTTGAAGATGGTATTTGATTTCCTATTACAAGTTTACTTGGGAGCACATTTTATATTTCTACCAATAATCTCCTTTTTTCTTGTTCTATTAAAAAAATTGTTTACAAAATGAAGACGGATCTACAGGCATAATAATAGTGTTAAAATTTGTTGGGCCTTGCGTAGGGATTTGAACTTCGGCGCAGGATGTTCTGTCTATTTTTATTATTAAAAAACTAATCAAAAGGCACTCCGTGCCTAGACATAAACATAAGAAGCTACTTATTTTAAGTAGTTGAGTGTAACTTGTTTTGAAAGATGTAATTGTTGTTGGAAGTTAAAATAACATGTTATAATAATTTATTATAATTGAGGATAAAAATATTCAGAAGAAAGATGATATAAATAGGTTTATTCTCTTTACAATATTTATAGATGATATTTTATGAGAATTTCCAAATAAATTTGATATAATGAGAAATTAAATTTGTATGTGAAGAAACTTTCATTCCGTGAGCATGACGAACACGTTTGGAATGAATTTTGGGACGCAATTTTACACTCTAGTTTCATCAGTTTGAATTTTGATTTTTTACAATGGAATGAAATGAAAATTTTTAAAAATAGGCTAATAGTCCCTAAAATTTGGAGTAAATTCAGTTTTGGTTCTTTATTTTTATTTTTAAGACTAAGTTGTTTTTTCGAATATTAAGATGTTTTTAGTTTTTAAGTACTCAATTTGATGCTTTAAAATTATTTTTTTCAAAATCATTTTAGTTCTTAAAAAATTGAGATTAAAATTGTTGTTTTTTAATTTTGAGGGACAAATATTTTAAAAAACAATTGGAGGATCAATTGGATTCTCTTCCAATTTCAAAAACTAAGAATATAATTAAGTAAAAAAATATAAATTTTACAAATTTTTATTTAAAATGGTATCAACAATTTAACACTATTTATGTTCCTAAATATAAAACAATTTTTTTTCAAAAAAAATGCTTATCTTTTTTATAAGACTTTTAAAAATTGTCATATATTTTTTTTTTACTAAAATACTTTTAATTACTTTATAATGAATGCTGAAATTAATAAAATAAATTCATTTTGTCTACTATGAGAAGGAAATGAGAAGGAAAGAAGATTAATACAAATTAATTAATTAAATGTAAAGTAATTAAATAGAAAGAGTTAGACAACAAGTTTCCACAATTTTAAAAAAATCATAAAAATTATTTACGAATTGAATGTTGCCTGCTAAATTAACTCAGGATGTAAATTAGTAAAGAATTTTATAGTATATTTAGGGAGAGAGGTGTTAAGAGCATCTCTAACAGGAGTACTTCAAGGGTTTCTTCAATTGAAGAACCCGTTCTGTGAAAAACTTGTGCATTGGACAATGTTTGCGTGGCGAAATTGTTTCGTCAAGAAAGAGAAGTGTTCCTTATATAAGGAATCGAAACTTAACAATAAAATAATATTATCCTCATCAACTACCTCGTAAAAAAAAGAGGGAAAACAACAAACTAGATTGTGGTGTTGCGATGGTGGTGCCGCTTAGAAGAGGCCGCGCGCATGGAGGAAAAGGCCGACAAACGAGATGGAGCCATGTTCATCTCATCAACTAAATGGAACTACAACCTTCTTATGACAACAATCTAGCATTATGCCATACTTGGCCAACCAATCCATACCAAAAATAATCTCAAGGGTAGGCATCGCAAGACAAAACAGATCAACAACATACTCTCTGCCCTCAAACTGAAAATGCACATCTTTGCAGCACATATCCACTCTACACTGCTCCTTAGAGGCGGTAGTAACTTCCATAGGAGAAGAAAGTCTGAACATTGGCAAGTTCAGTCCTAAAGAAGTGCGATCACTAATAAAAGAGTGAGTAGCTCCAGAGTCAAACAAGAATTTCACATCATACACATAAATCAAAATAGTACCTCTGATCAAATCAGGAGCTCTGGCTGCCTCTCTAGCATCCACTGTGTAGACTCGTCCCGTGGGAGGTGCTACGGAAATCACTGGTGCAACTACTGCTCGGCCGCCCGCCTGCGAACATTCTTTAGCATAGTGGCCTTGCGTGCCACATCTATAACATACCAACTGACCAGTGGGACACACTCCCCAGTGATTCCTCCCACAAGTATTACACTTGGGAGGTGGACCCAGTCTCTGTAGAAATCCTCTTTGACTGGGTCCCTTCTTGAACTTGTCTGCCGAAGAAGAAACCCTCAAATCTCTGCCTTTGCCTTTCGGGAATGGGCCTGGACCACTGGGCCTCCTAACCTCCTGTCTCACGGAGGAAGTAGGATGGCTGCCACTGCGCCTCTTAATCATATCCTCCACCTGGCGGCATTGTCTCACCAGGCTGCCCAAGTCTCGAGATCCACTACCAGCTATCTTCTGCTCAATACTCTCTCTGAGTCCTCTCTGGAACTTAGCAGCAAGAACCTCTGGATCAGGTAGATCCCTCCTGAAATGCGCATACTTAGCCAACTCATTAAACTTGGCCAAGTACTCGTCCACTGAAATCTTCCTCTGTACAAGGCCCTCAAACTCATCCTGCTTCTGCTCTCTGGCATCTCTAGGGAAATATCTATCCAGGAACTGGGCCTCAAAAACCTGCCAGGTGATAACCTCACCTTGGCCTCTCAACAACTGTGAAGTGGTAACCCACCACTCATGTGCATCTCCCTAAAGCAGATATGTAGCATAGAGAAGTCTCTGATGGTCTGAGCACTCCATCACTGTGAAGATCTTCTCTAGAGCCTGCAATCATCTGGCAACAGCAATGGGATCATATTCCCCATAAAAATATGGAGGGTCATGCTTACGGAAAGCAATGAGCATCTTCCCCCTAGTAGCTGTATCCTCCTCAACATCAGCTTGGGACAACCGGATCCCTCTGTGGTGATGAGGCCCATCAGAATGATGGCTACCTCCACCCTGATAGCGACTACCCTCGCCCTCAGGAGTATGCTGTGAAGAAGATACTCTATCCTCCCTACGCAGAGATCTCACCTTTGCCATGAGCTACTCATTAACCTTCAGCAAGGCCTCATTAGCCTATCTGTTTGCAGCAATTTCCTGCTGCATAGCTGCCAAGGCAGCTACAACTGGGTCGGGTTGTCCATCTGCACCCGCTGTTTCACTATTGTTCTGGGTCCTCACCATGGCATTGCACATGTCACATAACAGGGCGAGTTGATCAGGCTCACACTCAATGATCACACATGTAATATTCATAATGAACACCCAAAACATTTAGTGAATAACAACACATAATTCACCATACATAATGCTTCCCTATAAACTGCTCTGATACCATAAAATGTAACGCCTCTTATGCATCTGGTTCATTGATCGAGTTCGTACTCAGTCAAATTAATACAATTAAATGCAGTACTAGGAAGTGACTCCTAGGTCGTCTCTCAAGGATCAATTGTCTGCATTAGGGATTAAACGTGTAATGGGGGGAATTTTTAACAGAATGCAAGAATATCTAAATTAAAACAGAAATGCTAAGTAATTGCAGTGATTAAAACAAGTCAGACCTTTGAACAGATTACGCCTCTAATATCCTCGGTTCACGAAAGATAATCTATCCCAACTTAATTCTTGGTAGTCCAGATTAATCTACTAAGCGAAAATTAACCTAAAACTTTCCTACACGAATTAAGCAAACGCGAACCTCGTCAGGACTAATCTCTCAGGATTAAGCAACTTGAGATTACTGAATCAATCAACTCAGAATCATTAAGCATGACTCTGATTCGAAAACAATACAGAACAGAAGCCCAACAAGGAAGAACCAAGCAGAATAGAATTAGAAGAACTGAGAACCTCCATTGAAGGTCTGCAATCTGTCCTAGGGTCCAACCCTAGAATTTAGCCTTCCATGAATTCAAAAATTGCAACAGAAACACAAATTAAATAGCAACTGAACATTAAACGAAATTAGCAGAGAACGAAATTCAAAAGCAGAAAATGAAAACTTAACCTAAACAAAAACGAAAATACTGTAAGCAGAAAACGAAATTAAACACTCAAAACAAAACGAAATAAGTACTGAGATTGATAGAAACGAAAACGAGAACGAAACAGTATTCCGAAACAGAAAATCCAAACGAAAACGAAAACCCTAAAGAGAAAAATCAACAGAAACGGAAACGAAAACCCTAAGCAGAAACTGAACGTGAATTCTCTTCTGTTTTGCATGGGCACAGTATTCTATAAATACTAGTGTCTGACCTAAACGAAAATGGGCCTTTCCTCACAATTTTGGCCCAAAAAAACAAAAATAAAATAAAACGAAAATAAAATGCTGATGTGGAAAATAATGCTGACGCGGCATCCCAATCTTCAAGTCCATGAATTAATTCCAAGCCCATTTAATTATTAAACTGCCCTGGAAATAAAAATTGGAATAATTAAACTAAAAAAATCCAAATTAGTTAAAATCTGAATTATTGGTCCAATTAAATCCTAATTGAGAAACAGTGCGGAATATAAACAATTAAACACAAATCAGGGATTAAAATGAGTACAGAAAGGTGAGAAAATAAAGGTAAATAGTGACTCATCATTCATTAACATTGACTTATGGTTGTTAAGCGCAGCAATTATCATAGATAATTCAAATGGAAGCGATAAATAAAAATGACGTCATCAAACGTCATTAACAGCATCAACTGTACATTATGTACATATATGGTGAATTCTCATAATAGACAAAGTATATTTCTCAAAATTATACACATCCCTCATCAGTTACAAAACATAGGAATAAAACAAAAATAGAGCCAACATGCTCTTCAATACTATGCCTAAGGTTCTCATAGGAACTATCCCTGCTCGGGCCTCTTGCTCTGGGATTTATCAGCCGCTCCCTGAGCATCACCTGCAAAACATAATCCCCAACAGGGGTGAGATAACAATCTCAATAAACTCAGGGTCCTTGGAGGTCTTTCCTCCCCCTGATTCACTTTCATGACATATAATATTGAAATTTGCCTCACATACACAACCAGTCATCACGGCTCCCACACAGCATGTCACATGTATATCATAACACAAGTGTAACAATATATATACATATATCACTTATCAATGCCTGAGGAAGCTACATCCATCTACATGGACACATTTCTCATCAGGACTTTCTATCAGATGCCTGAGGAAGATCATCCACTGAAGGGCACTCATTCACTCAGGACTTTCACACACTGCCTAAGGAAGATCATCCACTGAAGGGCACTCATTCACTCAGGAATTTTAACCATTGCCTGAGGAAGATCATCCACTGAAGGGCACTCATTCACTTAGGACTTAGATGGACATCTATGGCACTTCACAGGGAAGATCATCCACTGAATGGGCACTCATTCCAAGGGAGTCCATAGTAATCTATTCTACTGGCCAGAGAATCTCATCAATCACATAACACAACATTATCACAGTATTTAGCTTATTATCAATCACATAACACTATCACCATGTTCATCTCATCATCAGTCACAAAACACTATTATAGTGTTCCTTTCATCATCCTATACATGTTTTCAATAAAACAGTAACACACAATTTCAATATACATGACATACAATAACCATCACCCCCTCGGGTATGGTGGAACACAAGCAAGGGAAAACACTCCCAAGAACAAAGAGCTTACCTGCTCTCAGCGCTATACCGGCTCTCGGCTTCTTGGTCACAACCACCAACAATATCACTATCATGCCCTACACAAGGCATAAAACAAACAATCAATAACTGTCCTCACCCATTATAATGAAAGGAAACACTATTCCTTTCCATAGAAACCTCTCTGTTCTCTATCTTAGGGTTATCAGAGCTAATCACCTTATAGGTGATCTACAAACCCTCAACAGGATCTATTTTGGTCCAACCAAGATCGTAGAGTCCCCTTAGACTTTGTATAAGCTCAATTCAAAGCATTCAATTGCTTAATCACCATATACCTCAAGAATACCTAGGTTGCTCAAAACAATAAATCCAACATGTTTTCACCGTTTACTTAGCATTCTGAACAACTTTTGTAAAGGCACTTAGGCTCATATCTATCATAATACCTTCCATTTACTCAACATTCTTCCTACCCATACCAATTTCAGAGTCAAAACCAAACTTCATCAAAAATCATGTTTCAAAGTTCAATATTCATCAGAACAACCTCCTGAGCACACTTTTCTAAAGAACCCAAGCCTAATTCCAGCCCTATCACAAAGTCGTCACTATTCATCCCAAGAACCATTTCACAAATCAATCGGTAAAACTTGAGTTTCTTACCTCTAAACAGTCGAGGAAGGCTGGAGGATCACTTCTCCAAGCTTTGGCGTCCTTGAATCGCCTTCTTTCTCCTCCAGAACTCAGTTTTACGAAGTTTCCTAGAGAATGAGATTTCTCCATTTTATGGTTTTCTCTAAGGATTGAAGCTGGAATTTAGCTCTTAGAGGAGTTCTGATCAACTTTCTAGTTGGGTAGGGAGTGTTTAGATGAAGTATGGAGTAGATATGAAGCTTTTCACTTCATTAATGGCGGAAATGCAGAGGAAGAAGAAAATGAGTTTTTCTCTCTCCAGAACACGAAATGGCCCTTTATAGTGGCCCAGAACGTGCCCTGGCGTTGATCGCCCCAGATTCCAGAGAAAATACACTTTCTGGAGCACTTCTGGTGCTAACCGCGCTACCCTGGCACTATCCGCGCCAAAATCCAGAGAAAACGTGTTTTCCAGGGCACTACTGGTGCTAATCGCACCACAAATCAAGTCATGGCGCTAACGGGGCAGTTCCTGGCGCTAATCGCGCCAAAAATAGTGAAAATTGGCCTTCAGCTACAGTGTCACGCTATCAACGCCAGATAAAATAATAATTTTTTTTTTGAAAACAAGGTTATTATATCCACCACCCCCACACATATGGTATATGCATCCTCCATCCAATGTAGAGTCACCTACCGGTGGTAGTTCTCAAAATCCATAATTTTGTAGTTAACCATCACCCTCCACCAACCCAAACACGTGTTATAGGCATTCTTTATTCAATATTTCACCCCTATCAATGAAGTTGAATCAACAATTGGTTTAAACAATGTTCAACTAGATGATAGCGACCGCAATCGTAGTGGAAAAAAACTCGTATAGCATTCTCAGTGACAGAAGATGTGATTTTCGTTTGATCGTGTCTCAATGTGTCAAAGAATTCAATAATAGGTGTCGACCAAACATCAAAAAACAATATTGGGAAAGGATTAAAAATATGTACAACAATGACGATGTGCATGAAAGCGGACAATTTTTTGAAAGAAGCTCGACTCAGTTGAAATCTCGATGGAACAGGGTCCGCCCTGTAGTTCAAAAGTTTAATGGGTGCTACAAACAAGCAGATAAACATAGGAGAAGTGGAAGTTCAGAGAAGGATTGTATGACTAATGCTCATATGATTAACTCATAGGATATAGGTAAAAATTTGAGGTTGAGCATGCTTAGTTGTTGTTGAAAGATCAACCAAAATTTGATGCATAATTTATGTCAAATTGTTCAAAAAGAACAAAGGTTTCTGCTAGTGGAAATTACTCGTCGTCTTCTAACCCAGAGACACCCATTGAAGTCAAAGTATATGATACGTCATCGCCAATGTCTTACCCAATTGGACAAAAAGCAACAAAAAGAAAGAGCAAAGGACAAGAAGCTTCTAACATTGTCGATTTATCTAGCATAGAAAGTGTAATGAATGAGAAGAATGCAAACACATTAAAACTCATTCAGTTAAAGGAGGCACAAGAAAGGTGCATGCAAGAACAGGAAAGGCGTATGGAGTATGAAATCCTCATGGAGGATACATCCAACATGTCGGAACAGCAACGCCAAGACCACGAAAAGTATTGTGACCATATTAAGAAAAAACTATTCAATTAAAAGTTTAGTTCTTATGTTCGAATTGGTGAAGATGATGTTATTTTTGATATTTAACTTTCACAATGTAGGTCATTGTTGTATCTTATATTCAAAATTTTATGTTATAAAAGTAGCGTTGGAAAACTAGCCGTTATAAAACTAGTAGTTGGAAAACTAGCCGTTGGAAATGAAGTTATATAAATGTCCAATGTTTACTCATTTTCACATGTTCTCATACAAATTACGCAATATTTCTCTCTCATTTCAAACACTTCAGATGCCATATTATGAAAACAAACATCGATTTGGGGTGAAGTTTTAGATCAAATGATAGATGAGGAATTGGAAGACAACACCGATGAATAAATCATTAGGTTGATACTTGAGAGCCAACAACAACTACATGGCAACACCGTTGGATGTAGGCAAAGAAGAAGAGTGGTACATCGGAATTGTGAAGAAGGTCATGATTGATTGTTCAATGACTATTTCTCAGTAAATCATGTGTACACAGAGATTCAGTTCCGACAAAGATTTCGTATGCGAAGGCATGTGTTTCTCCGTATTGTAAATGGACTCAACAATCATGATGAGTACTTTCAAATGAGGATTCGATGCACTGCATCAAAAAGACCTATCTCCATTACAAAAGTGCACAACTGCATTTCGTATATTGGCTTATGGCTCACCTACTGATAGCTATAATAACCAAGGTTTAAAAAAAAAGTTAGTGACAGAATTAGCGACGGAATAACGATTGATTTAGTGACGGAAATGGTCCTGACACAGTTGGCGTGAGATTAGCGCGGTTAGCGCCAGATATATTGGAAGTTGGTGCGATTAGCGTGAGAACGCGGGTAGGACCCCTATAAAAGGGCTTCTTCTTTGTTTTCTGGCCCAAAAATCACATTTCTCCCTCCCTCTTCGCTTTCTGTCATTAATGAGTTGGAAAAGTTCATATCTTCTCCTTTCTTGACCAAATCACCTCACACCCAACATGAAACTTGTAGGAAATCATCCAATGAGTTAGAATCCTTCATCACTTTTCTCTAAAAACCATCAATCGGAGATATTCAGTTCCCTAGGGAATTTCTAAAAACTGAGTTTTGGAAGGGAAGAAGGCGATTCAAGGACGCTAAAGCTTACAGAAGTGATCCTCTAGCCTTCCTTGACTGTTTAGAGGTAAGAAACTTAAGTTTTGCTGATTGATTTGTGAAATTGTTCTTGGGATGCATTTGTGTTAGGGCTGAAATTAGGCTTGGGTCATTCAGAAAAGTATGCTCAGAAGGTTGTTCTGATAAAGATTGAATTTTGAAACATGACTTTTGATGAAGTTTGATTTTGACTATGAGGTATGTATGAGTAGGAAGAATGTTGATTAAATGGAAGATATTATGATAAATATCAGCCTAAGTGCTTTTACAAAAGTTGTTCAGAAGGCTAAATAAACGGTGAAAACGTGTTGGAATAACTATTTCAGCCAAGTTGGATAATCATTGATATATGACCTGGTTAGAGCATTGAATTGGCTTATGCAGGGTCTTAGAGCGACTCTAGTACCTTTATTAGGCCGAGATAGATCCTAGTGAGAATCTATTAGTCACCAATTAAGTGACTAGCCTTAGAGACTTGAGATAGAGTAATAAAGGGTTATATGTAAAAGAATAATGTTTCTGTTTCTTTTAATGATTGAGAACCGTTATTGATTGATTCTGGTATGCCTTTATGTAGGGCGTGATACAGAGGTTACTGGTGAGTGTGACCACGAGGCCAGAAGAGCCAATGTAGCACTCAGAACAGGTAAGCTCTTTGTTCTTGGGAGTGTTTCCATTGTTTGTGTTCCACATACTCCGAGGGAGTGATGGTTATTGTATGCCATGATGCATGTATATTGAAATTGTGTGTTACTGCTTTTTATTGAAAACATGTATATTATGTACACTATGATAGTGTGGTGTGATTGCTGAGATTCTCTGGCCAGTAGAATGGACTAAATATGGACTTCCTTTAGAGTCAGAGTTACGTTGAACAACTCTAAGTGGTCAATATAAATATGTAATAAACCTGAGAGGAATGTACCCGTCGCGGATGATCTTCTCTCGGAAGTGCCATATATATGTCCGAGTAAGTACTGGGAGAATGTACCCATTGCGGATGATCTTTCTCAGGCAATATGATATATCTATATGTATATGTTGAATCTGTGTTATTATATACATGTGATATGTTTTGAGAGCCGTGATGGCTGGATTGTGTATGATGCCAATTTTAATATTATATGCCATGGAAGTGAACCAGGGGGAGGAAAGACCTCCAAGGACCCTGAGTTTACTGAGATTATTATCTCACCCCTGTTGGGGATTATATGTTTTGCAAGTGATACTCAGGGAGTAGATGGTGGATCCCAAGGCAAGAGGCCCGCGTAGGGATAGGTTCTGTGTGAACCTTAGGCATAGATTTTGAGAACTTGTTGGCTCATTTATTTTGATTATGTCTGTTATTTTGTACCCTGAGGGGAGTATGTACAGTTTGATACATATATATTGTATATTATGAGAATTCACCATATATTATGTATAGTGGGTGTGGTTAATGACGTGAGATAACGTCATTTTGTTAATGCTTCAGAATTAATTATCTTTGATAATTACTGCACTTCATGGCCATAGTTGAATGTTAATGAACCAGATGCATACGAGTTGTTACAACAACATGGATGAATATGTTCAAATTGGTGAAACAATTGTTGTGGAATGCTTGGAGCAATTTCTATCATACAACTGCACCATATTTGGGAATAAGTACTTGAGGAGACCAAGTAACAAAGACACTGAACGACTACTACAACTGGGAGCAGCGTGCGGATTTCCAGGTATGTTATGTTCCAATGATTGTATGCACTGGAAATGGAAATTTTGTCTAGTTGCATGGAAATGTCAATTTTGTTGAGGTGATCATTGCAACCCAACAATATTTCTGAAGTTGTGGCATCACAAGACTTGTGGATTTGGTATGCATTTTTTGGCACCGCGGGTTCAAATAATGACATTACTGTGTTAAATGGATCTAATGTCTTTGATGAAGTTTTGTCGGCACGTGCACCTGCAGTGCAATACACAGTGAATATAACCCAATATAATATGAGATACTATTTAGCGGATGATATTTATCCAGACTTTGCTACATTTGTGAAGACCATCTCAATGTCTCAAGGAGAAAAGCGAAAATTATTTGCTCAACGACAAGAATCAGCAAAAAAGGATGTAGAACGGGCGTTCGAAGTGCTCCAATCTCGATTTTTCGCAATTATATGTGGTCCGACACGTTTTTGGGATATTGCTAAAATGAAGAATATCATCTATACATGCATCATATTGCATAACATGATTGTTGAGGACGAACGTGACACATACAAAGTAATATTGATTACGATAACGTAAGTAACAACACGTCAACATTCGAAATATATTTAGGTGTTCACCTTAGTATCAAAACAACATACCTTCAAAAGAGAGCATAGATTCATGACAAACATAAACACAATCAACTTCAAACAGATTTAGTTGAACATATTTTGGAATGTTTCGAAAACGAAAATAACAATTATTAAATTTATGTAATATTTTTTTTCATCGCTATGTTTTTTTATTTATTTCGATGTTATTGTGTTTAATTATATATTATTATGTAAAATTTTATTATATATTATTACACATTTCGTTTCAATGTTATGTTATTTTATTATTTTTAATTTATATTTCATTTTTCTTCAATTATTCATATTTTTATTTGTATTTATAAAAATTGAAAAAATATTAAGTTTTAATGAAAAATATAAATGTGTGGATTTTTTAGAATTTCTTGCTATTTATTATATTGAAACAAAATTTTGTATGAGTTTCTTATGAATGTCATACAACTATAGAAAATACAAAAACAATGCAAAGACCAAAAAAAATAATGAAAGAAACCCAAGTAAACATGTATCATTCGAGATGCTCTAAGCATTTAAGAGAACATAGATAACCGCCACAACTCAACTAGTCGGGGTTTGGATTTTTTTCATTCCGCATAGGTTCCGTGTTCCAAACAGTAAGGAACTACTCTCTTCTCTAGACGGTGACCCATTCAGTGCAAAACAAATTGAGCTTCAGTTGAAAAAATAATTGTTATTTTTTTTCTTCTCAATCTTGATTTTTTTATATCTAATTGTACGTACAGATGAGTTTGAGTATGAGCTTGGGTGGTAGTTACAGTCTTCAACTTTCAAATCGCAAAATTGTAAGCTGCAATTTTCACCAGGATGGTGAGTCTGCCAATTTCTCTGCGTCCATGCCATGCTTATCATAAATGAGTTTTTTTTTTTTCTTTTCTTAAAAAAATAATTTGCTGATTTTTTTTACTGTTAATGTCTTTGAACACGTGTTAGGAAAAAGTCCTATGAATTTCTTTATTATTATTATTATTATTATTATTGGATGAGTAAACCATGTAGCTAGGGGTTCAATTATTACGTGTTCCAGCTTAATGAGTGCTCGAGTTTGAGCTCTGGGTATATTACATGCTCAGAGGGGAGAGTTTTGCCATCCCTAGTTGTCCGACCTGTCTCGAGCAGGATTGTCTCCGGTAGAGAATATCAATGATTTATATATAAATAAATTATCGGATGGGTATGGTTTCATATTTTTGGTGAAATGAAGATGTGGTATGGAAGGGCGCTTCATGTTTTTATCGTTGGGATTTGGAACAATGTTGTTGCCAATTATTTCATCAGATGTTGCTATCCTTTATTTGGTTCAACGTTCATGTCTTTTGAAGAAAATGTAAAACATGCTATCCTCTCTTTGTTTTTGACTTTATTTCTTTGGTTATAGGCAAGCATATTGTTCCCATCAATACGCACCAAAAACCTTCCAAACCTGAAAATTGTCTTCGGTCCAAATGGAAGATTAATGGCAATAACATTAGGACATGCATGGGAGTCATGACAGGTACTGTCTTTGTACATATGGATATTATGGATTATATTACCCTCTCATGTATCCCTTGTTTCATTTCTTAAACTTGTCATAACATAATATGTTTTCTGATCAAACTTCTTCCCTTGTTAATCTCATTTTAGTGGTTCTTCTTCTATTGGGATAAGGCATGTTATTTTGTAAAACAAGTTTAACATTATGCTGCATAGGCCTCTTGTGCAAGCTTGTTAATTCGTTTTTGTTTCCTCTCTTTTCTTTTCCTTCTTTTGGAAACAAGGAACTTGCTATATCAACTTTTTGTGCTATATTTGCAACTTGGCTAGGGTGACTTATAAATATTTCTCAAACTCTGCTCTGTACTGTGATACTGCTTTGACATTGATGGTTGAGATTGGTTCATTGTATTGGTGAATTCTTCTTGTTTCCATTTTTTCAGTGGCACACATGGTTGCTCCAGTCACTGCAAAAGCTGTAAGTATGGATAACTATGTTGGTGATTTGTTTCCATATCTATTTACATAAATAACTTCTGGTGTTATCAACTCTTTCAACATCCCTTTGATGAGTTTATCTAGGAGTTATTTTTATATTTTTTTTTAACAAGGTCACATAAGAACCTAATGTATATATTGTTTTTGTATGTAAAGTGTAAACTCAATCAATACATATAATAGTCTAGTAAATCTTGGTTATTGCGAGGAGAGAATACATGAGCAACACTTTTGCTTCCTTTTATTCGTGTATGAGATATTGTACTGAAGTTGCTAGCTTTTGTAAGCCAATGATGGCTAGAAAAGGTTGTTGTCAATATCTCTTTGATAGTTGAAAGGACAATCCTTATAAATACTATACATCCAAGTCATAGTGGCTGCCTCTTTTGTGTCATTTCTTGAGGAACTACAATTATTTTACTGAATCAGGAAGTGGCTGCTTCAATTTATGCTTTGGCTGATGGAAGCCTCAATGACTGGTTTGGAGGCTTTCTATATTCAGCTGGACAACAGGCCAATGAAGCTGTTCAGGGCCAATTAACCTCTCTCAGTTTCACTAGGTACACTATAAATTCCTAAACATTATTTTTTTTTTCTATCCCCCCCGAAGATTCGAAACATGTGTTAATAGTTTGTTGTTTTCTGTTCACAGTTTGGCTGTAATTTATGGGGCAGGCCTTGTGACCAGCCTTTCTCCCTGTACACTTAGTGTCTTACCACTGACCCTTGGTTACATTGGTGAGCATGCTTCTTGTTGGAAATATCAGTATTTGTACCCTTTTAGTTGCCTAAATTTGTTGTTTGGAATATTTCAGGGGCATTTGGCTCTGGCAAAAGCAGAGCAGAGGTAATAACTAGTTGACTGTTATTTCTGTGACATATTTGAGGATTGAAGTTTTCTGATTACTAATGATAATACTAATATAGAAAGGGAGATGTCTTATTGGTGAACCAAATCTATGTTTCAATCTTTTAGGTTTCCACTAAGATGCAAAAATCTGATATGTAGCAGCATTTTACAACAATGGTGCCTTACATTTTATTAAAGCAGATATATGTAAAATGCTTGGACCTTTGATTTTTTGAGGTCCTCTAATTTTTATTTTAACTTTATATACATTGAGCTTAGTCAGGAAGATGCATGCTTGAGGAAGTCAATAAGACCCATTACATTGCATGTATATATTTTTTTGGAAGTGCATCATTTCCTTCACTTGTCTTATTTCTATAAATTTTGTTTGAGAGACTCTCTCTCTCTCACACACACACACACTCAGACAGAGTTCTTATTGATCTCTTCTTCCTGTCAGGTTGTAGGAGATTCCATTGCATTCTCCTTAGGTCTTGCAACCACATTAGCACTGTTGGGTATTGGAGCTTCATTTGCAGGAAAGGCTTATGGACAGATTGGCCAAGGATTACCTTTGGCTGCTTCTGGTTTGGCTATAATTATGGGTCTGAACCTTCTTGAGGTACTGAAACAGTTTCTCTCCCCCTCCGCCCCCTTCCTTGGTTTCTAAAGGTTAGAAACTTTCAAGTTATGAAAATCTGTGCTATTGATTTTCTTCTCTTTGTTATTTTCATTTCCTTTTGTCTGTGACAATGCCCATAACTCATTAAGAATTGCAATGGATTAGGCTTATCAAAACTCAACCTTGTAGTTTTGTACTGCTGAGATAATTATTAATTACTGACACTCTTTAAGTTATATGATTAAATTATTGTTTTAAAAGTTCATACAAGATTTATATTAGTTACCTTCAGCTCTGTGCAGTTACATTTAGTGCATTTTCATCGTAGTTAGTCCAATGCCTACTATGTGTGCTTATGAGACAATAGACATTCTTCAAAGTTCGAAGCTTTTTAAACTTTAGAGTATAAACACATTAACAAGTTTTAAAAGCTAATCCATTATAAAAGTTTCCTTGAACAGACATTTTACTGTATTTATGTTTCACTTTGAATTTTTTTTGCAGATCATTGAGTTACGGCTACCCTCATTCTTTGACAGTTTTGATCCACGAGCAGCCGCTGCCAATTTCCCATCCAGTAAGTTTATGCTCTTACGCTGACTTTAGTTCTTTCATTATAAGTTTGAATGCAGAACATTTTCCATGAATGAATTCTACTCGTAGGTGTGCAAGCCTACCTGGCTGGGCTTACATTTGCATTAGCTGCCTCACCTTGTAGTACACCTGTTCTGGCCACTCTTTTGGGATATGTTGCTGCATCCAAGGTACTTCCTATTAACAACCAATAGGTATTCATTATTCCTTTCTGGCAACATTTTTGTGCAGGGTTAGCTAAAAAACTTAAGCAAACCAGTGTTATTTGCTCTCCAGTTTCAGTTAATCAATTCAAAAACTCAAGAGGGCTCTAGCAATGTTGTTAAATCGTAGAGTCTAGTAGACTCCGTGGGATATAAGAGTCTACTTCATATAAAAAAATAAAAATAAACACACTACCAAACACAAACACACAGGGAGGAACCGCGGGAGAAAAATCAACACAGGGAGCAGGGAGGAATTGAGGGAGAAAACTCACAACACAGTAGCAACTAGCAATCACAAACAGAACTAGCAAACACACAGAGGAAGGGAAGGGACCGAGGGAGAACCGGAGAAGACCGGAGATGGAGCACGAGTGCGCGACGACGACGAGTGGGAAGGAAGACGAAGACCGGACCGGAGGTGGCTGTGCCGCGGCGGAAGGAGAACGGAAGGACTAAGGAGATCGAAAGGGATCGCAGAAGAAATGGGTTTTGATTTTTGAAACCTAATTTTTTTTAATACCCACTGAGTCAACTTGGAGATTCAACCGAGTTTACCGAGTTGACTCGCGAGTTTACACCCATTTCCGAGTTCAATGAGTCAACTCGGTTTGGTGTGCAGAAACGTTGACTCGGACAAGTTTACCGAGTCAACTCGCCGATTTAACAAAAGTGGGCTCTAGTATGTCAAATTACTTCTGTTTACAAAACTTTGAATCTAATATGGCTCTGTTTGAATAAATTTCTCCATGAACACTTGTAGTAGAAGAAACTAAGGTAAAATAAATTTAGATTCTTCCATAAGTTAAAATCAACGTATGTATTTAAACTTTTATGAAAAAGCTTTCTCATCTAACTTCTCTAAAAGTTTAGGTGAGAAAAATTTATTTTAACTTGTGGGAAAAGTTTAATTCATATTACCTTTTTTATTTTCTTCTCCTATAAGTATTTATGGAGAAGTTTATCCAATGTAAGATTTTTGATTTTTAGGATCTCTAAGTATCGATGTCCCCATGACATTGCTTTCCGGTGCACCAAATTAGAAGGGATGCTTAATTATTATATGTAGATAGTATAATATAATGACTGTCTATTTGCTAATCAGTTTGCATATTTAGTCATTCTTATGTTAACGAAGAAAATGATGATTTCTTGACAGGATCCTGTGATTGGAGGCAGCTTACTTTTGACTTACACAACTGGCTATGTTTCTCCTTTACTCTTGGCTGCTTCTTTTGCCGGAGCATTACAGGTCAGTACATGACATTTTTGGTTTTATAAAATAACTTTCTAATTCTAAAATGAAGATTTCTAATGGGGAACAATAATTTTGATTCGAATCTGTATTGACAGAGCTTGCTCTCATTTCGCAAGTTCTCAGCATGGATCAATCCTATAAGGTAATTTTTGAACTTTTAATAAGCAATTAAGCACACAAAGGGTGCACACTCATGTTCCCCCCACGCAATTTATGGTCTGATTATTTTCTAGTTTTTAGAGACTAGAGTATCCACTTGCTTGTTGAATTTCATAGTTTCCATGGTTTCTTATGCATGTTACAATTTTCTTGTCCCACAGCGGAGCAATGCTTTTAGGTGGTGGTGTATATACTTTCTTAGATAGGCTGTTCCCAGTCACAATGGTGATGTAGAAAATCTCTTGGCTCTTAACAGGCTGTGATCTTTTTTACTTTTAACAGTAATGTATAATGTCACACAAGTACTCAATTGAAATAGAAATGCAAATGAGACTTTGCATACCACAGCCGACTTTCATCCAAATACAAAATATATTTGTTGGTCTAATTTTCTTCCTTGCCGAATTTGGCGTGCAAAATATTATATTGGTAGGGAACTACTGCATTGGATCATTTATTAACTTCAACGGAGCAAAATTTTGATAATGATAATCACAATGACCAAAGCATGGTCTCCTTTAAGGGATGTGAATTGCAGTTTTCAAGGTTTCAATCTCACACCGGGTCAGTCTCTTTAAACATAAGCTGTGGTGGTACATTCATTACTGGTACGAAAGATTAAGGGTGTTTGTTTTACCTTTTCAATCCATTAGCACGCCTTCCATTTGAAGCTTGTTCAATGGAAAAACAAACACATACTAAAGGGATATCACATGCAGTTTTAGCAGAAACTTGTTAGATGATTCACTCGAAGTTGATATATTATTTAGCATTTTTGTTTAAAGTAATTATAACAGATTTGCATGTTAAATAAGTAGAGCTTAATTGATAAGAACTGCTAATATAACCATCATGGGACTTATAGTGAGATCTTAGTTATTATATTAAAAAAATATATAATAAAATTCAAGAATCCGTTTCTCATACTTCAGTTGGATACTCCATTATTAAAGCCATTCAAGTCATCTTAGCCTTAGTGTTCTTTTATTTTTCAAATAAGGTTTTGACTAATTCATTAATTACGCAACTTAAATATTTGATTAAAATAAAACAAAATGCTTGCCCTAGTAACTGTTAAGTATTATGTTTTGGTCATAATTATAAGGAGTGGTGACATAAATGAATACTTGCAGCACACAAGTTATAGAAGAGAAAAAAAGAAAAGGAATAAATAATAACTAAATTTTATTGTGAATACACCTATGGATACAAATGAAGCAATCACCCGTAACAAGAAAACTGAACTACCTCAGTAGCTCTAGATATGGTTTACTACCCAAGGACACAGGTCAAGAGAAAGAAAAAGAGTGCACTTCTCTGTAATTTTAACTAATTTTCTATGATATATTACATAGCAGGGAATGTTAAGCAAAGGTCAATCAGTGTTTTGCAAACATTCCTTGTGTTAAGGAGGAAAAATCATAGTCGTTCCCTGTCTTTGATGATGATACCGGAGATGCTGACTGAGGTTTGCTCGCTCCTGTTGGCGCTGTACCATTAGTGGGAGCAACTTGTCCCATTGCATAGTAACTGCAGCAAACGGCAACTTAGTTAACTAGTAAAGAGTAACATAAATACGGATTTATGTTTCCTATGATGACTTAAATGAATGAACAGATGCAATGTATAGATCCTGTACAAATAATGAGATATAGATGGCTTAAATGAATGAGATATGTTGCAAGGATTAACAGCATATTTGGAATTGGAACACAATCTTCAGCTAGTAAAGCCATCATAATACTGGTACATCTGTGAGAAATGTTTGAAACAAAAAATGTCTCATTGGCATGTGTTTAGGATAAGATACTTGATACAATGTAAACATCAAGATCAACAATACCTTTAACCCAAGTTAATTGGGGTCGGTAGTAGATGAATCCAATGATAAATCGAAAATGAGACAAAGAAAGAGAAAGGGAGAAGGGAAAAAAAGTGAAAATAAGACAAAAGAGAGAAAAAAAATAAGCTAAAATAAAAAAGAGGTGAAAGGAAGAACGGACAAAAGAAGAGGAAAATGACTAAAACAAGGGAACGACTGAAACATAGAATTACTATTGAGTTTAACTTTCCACCAAACTTATAGCTTTTCTCCACTCCATCCTAAGACATACCATCCGACAATCTATATCCCACTCCATTAGGTCTTGTTTAACTACTTTTCCCAGATAAGTTTCGATCAACCTCTATTTCTCTTTGTGTCGAGCTCTTGGTAACAAATTCTTGTTCTTACGGGAGCATCCAGTGACCACCTCATAACGTGTCGAAACCACCTTAATCTATGCTCCCTCATCTTTTCACATACCGGTATCACTGATACCTTTCGTTGAATATCTTCATTTCTTATCTTATTCATTTTTCGTATATCCACACATCCACCTTAACATCTTCATTTCTGCTACCCCTATTTTATACTCACATAACTAATTAATTTTGATATAATGTAAACAGAACCCCCTAAATAGCCTTTTGGCAGCACAACCTACACTCCACACATAACTGATTAATTTTGATTTAGGGAACCATGAATCCTTGTGATTGACACCAATATCAACCTAAGATAATTTCAAAAGCTTATGAATATAGGTCACAGATCAAGCCAAATCCCTAATAAGTTACCCAAACTGAAATTAAATAGACTTTTAATAAATAAATCAGTGGTGTACCTAGATGGTGGATACTGAAATGAACTCCCTGCTGAATGTGCTGCATTCATGTTCATTGTCTAACACAGAAGGGAGAAGAAAAATAAATTGCAGAACAGATAAGAACAAATCATTAATCAATTAACTTAATGCCTCAATGAATTATTTACCTGCATGAGTTTCTGTAACTCTTCCTGACCACCCATGGGCATTGCACCAGGCATTGGGAAGCTAGCAGCGGGCCAACTTTGGACAGGAATGTTGGACCCAGGTTGTTGTATAGCAGCTGGGTACTTGGAATCCCCACCACCAGATTTAGCAGCAGCAGCAGCCATTAGAAGAGACTGTTGTTGTAAGCTGGCCAGGTACTTGGGATCGCCACCAGCAGATTTAGCTGCAGCTATTAGAAGAGACTGTTGCTGTGCCAGCATGGCCAGCTGCTGTTGATGCATTGCAAATGGAGAAACCACATTGGACTGCAGATGTCCAATTTACTGGTTCAGGTAAAATCTTATTCGCATACCAAAACAAAACAACCCATCTAAGGATAGAGATCAACGACTAAATTCACTCATTCTGGTGTCTTGGATAATAACTCACATAGGGCAAGAAGGAATACTCAACAATATAGAATGTGTATATTTTAAAAAATATACTAATCATATGTATCTAAAGTCAAAGAAGTAACTCAGCCTTAAACAAACTGTTAGACCTCAAATAAAGGAAAGATATGTAGCAAGGACTCATGGCAGGTTTAGGAAGAAGCCTGAGTCATTAGTGAAACCTGTAACTGGCTAATGCCAGTTACAGCTTAAGGAAAATAGAATGCTTATCTGTAATGCTTACCTGTAATTGGCTGGAATAGAGCTTTATATAGTTTTTCTGTTAGAAAGTAGAAGGGGGAGGGAAATCATTTGGTGATTCGGTTAGGGAGGCTAGGCTTATTCCTAGAGTGTAACAGAATTCATTCAATAATACAGAGAAGTTCTTGATTGTTCTATCACAAACCTATTGAAGCACTGGCACGTACCTTCTCAAAGAGGCTCATGATATCATGTTTTACATCTTTTTGTGGTTTTTCTGGAGTTAACCTTGGTGTAACTGAAGGTGAGTCTTTAAATAAATCCCCAATTCCAGAAGTGGACGGGGGTGTCAACTGGGGTGTACTCTCAACTGCTTTTGTGGCATCAGTCTTCTCGGCTGTCGATGCCTCTGCAGCAGCTGAAACAATTACAGCGCAAAATTAAGAACTGAGACAAACACAACATAATCACCAAGAAGCTTCTTCAAAGCTTCAAAATCAATGCCTGGAAACACTTTCGTTGGTGCTTTCATGATGTACTTTTTTATATATAAAAAAATGGAAGCCTATAACATACACTGAAAACCTGCCCAGTTATTATCACCAGCAGTAGCATCAGCTGCCACTGAGCCCTTTTCATTTGGATCATCCATAGACAACATGTCAAAAAGGTCCGTAGCATAGTCAACTTTTGGAGGGGAAATTTGTGTTGTGTCAGTAGTCTGTTTTGAAGTTTCAGCTTGTGGTGATGGTGCAACAGGTTCCACTTTCTCAAAATGTTGAGGTTTTGCCACAGGAGTTACCTGTTCAGAAATTGATTGTTTTTACATGTCTAAAAAAGTATAAATCATGAAACTTTCAACTTTAAAGAGCAAGGAAAAAAATACTTTTTACAGAAAGGAGAAAGAAAAGGTATACTGCTATAAATTATTTTATATAATAGTTGTCAAAAATAATATTTCTCTCACTGTTAATTCCAAACATCCAATATTTATCTCAATTGTAAAATTTTCCTAGAAGGGATCAGCATATTAGTTTTATTATTGCATAACTTGGACTAAGGTCCAAAAATAAGTGGACTTATCTTTTCAAATAAAAGAGAAGCACACGAGGAAGGAAATACAGACTGTATTTCCTTGTAAAAACAATAGAATTTATACATATTTTAACACATCTGCAGTGGTAAGTTGGCATTTCAGGCTTGTATGAGACACAACCACAAGTAACATACATGACAACATTAAGCTTATGTTTCAACATATCATGAACACAAAGTTAATAGTCTAGCCTTGTCTTGTCACACCATATTATTCTTTTTTCTTTTCTCAAGAAAAATAGATTTGGGCTTGTTTAATACCTGTTTGGGTGACTGTTTTTTATCTGACTGTTTTGAAAATCGTTCCCCTATAAACAGGTTTTAGAGTAGAAATTGAGAACACATTTTAGTGTATGTTTACTATATCATGGATACTTTACTGTCAATTTGAGAAACAGTTTGATAACTACCACAGCTGCATCACCACCACAATACTTGAAAACTTGATTATCATTTAGAAAAGTGCATTTCAATTTCAGCAATTAAGCCCACTAAACTTTTAAAAATGCCATGATAGTTGCTTTTATTCATTTTTGTTTCAGTAGAGGCATTCAAGACACAAGATGCATACATAGCACCTATTGGGGCCTTTTTTCTAAAACATAAGAAGGTGAAGTCCTAGATTTAAAGTTGACAGCTTATTTATTATAGCTCCATGGTTTACGGGGGAGCTCCATGCATTTTCCCTTCTTTTATTAGTTTTATTGCTCACATAGCTCATGAGTCAAAACACTGACAGCAGAACAGACTCTACAACCACAATGTCACATACTGACATATAATTCACCACATGAATACAAGAAATGCTGTTAAATAATCATTATAGTGTCACCAAAACGCAACAGCATAGCGCTTTTCAACCCTTCCGCCATAGGCAATTTGTGAAGGGAGGCCCGCTATGGTGGCCGGAATGACATTTTTATATGGCAGAATTCGGTCTTCACCATCCACTATTGATAACCTTTGGGGGGGAGAGAGAGAGAGAGAGAGAGAGCTTACCAGCTCAGGCCCTTTGGGAGGAGCAGGAACACTAATTCTTGTAGCAGGAATTGCATGTGATGGTTGGATTTTCTTCCTTTCCTCACAAGTATTCTCAGACACAGCTGCATAACTATGCCCACCTTTTTCCACAGGCTTTTGCCAATGTGAAGGACTTTTCTCTTCTCGGAAACTAGAAGGTGATTTTGGTTTCTCATTCCTTGCAACCCATCTCTTCTCTTCATACCTTTAAATATATGCAATGATTGAAAGCAAAAAATCATCTTCACTAGGTGCACATAATAAGAAACATACACTTCTAACTATACAAAGATTAAAAGGAAAAAAAAAAATCAGTCTGGTTCAAATGTTCATCGACAGACATACTTTGCACGAATGAAATTTTCAATTCCAACTCTATCATAATGTGGGGGTAATTCTGCTTCCCAATAACTATTTGCCTTCTCATTTCCCATCGCTATATAGGACCAAAAAGAGAAATTCAAATATAATGAGAAGACTATATAACTAATGCATAATAACAGAACTCAAATAACCCCAAGGTCATGACCATTTAGATTCCCTTACATTGAATGAATGCAACCTGCTCTGGGAGCCAGGTGTCCAAAGTTGCAGAGCGAACCTGAAGATAAGCTACCAAGTAAGCATATAAATAAATAATAATTGAACTGGCAAGTTGAAATTTAGAATCAGCCTTTCGTTAATGTAAATATTTAGAGACTAAGGAGCAAAAAGGCCAATTGTCAGGACCTAGGACTAGGAGCCATGTTTCAGGTGTTCCCATATGGCCATATCAAATTGAGTCACCATTGATATTTGATTTTAAATTGAAAATGAACGAAGTCATAACGAAACATTTTGTGAACCAAAAGATTATCAGCTTGGCAATCTTCAGGGCCACAGTAAAAAGAATGACAATCTAATCATATATTGACAAAAGGATGCAGTACAGCAGTGCTACTTTCTTATAACAACAACCAAGATGCAATTGCCAGCTAAAGAAGGCATGTATACTTTTACTACTGCTACTAATATAGAATCCTTTATGTCATTATTTAGGAAACAAGTGAGTGATATGAGCATGAATATAATACACTGTCCCTCAAAACAAATAATGTAGTTTTTTAAATTAACATTTCCTAATTGAATTTACAAAGATTTTATTTCCATACAAGACAACCATAATACATAATTTTCCCTCATGATTTGGTTTCTGACAGATCAAACTGAAACCTTTTTAAAGAAACATTATAAGAGACCCACAGACCTCAATCACTTTTACAATACCAAGGAACATAACATTACCTTTGATATGTGTACCCCAAGACTTCTATGTATTCCAGAACACTGCATGCATATAAAGATGCCAAGATTGACACTAGCCCATCTTGGACCTCTGCAAATCAATTTTTTGATAGAAATTTGTGAAAAAACAATCAGAAAAAAATATCCAGAAAACGCTTATCCAATAACAATCCAAGTTTCATGGACAGATTAGTATCTCTCTTTTCTTCTATTCCTATTGACACGAAAATGTGAGATAAAGATTGGATCATTTAGATCCAGACAAATACATACTTAGCTTTGCAGTCAGCACACTCCTTATTCTCTTGTAGTTTAAGAAGTCCTTCCAGTATCTGCATATTTAATTTAAAGTAAGTAAATAAAATATGTAATAAAAAATAAAAGGAAAAAAAAAGTGAAGGAAAAAATGAATGTAAATGAAGGAAAAAAAATCCAAAGTTCATTTGTTGAAAAATAAAGGATTTAAAAAATATATAGCAAAATATAAGTTAGACACTCTTGACTGAAAACTCTCTTCAAATAAATGTAAATTGATCGACATTCTAATAGAGAAAAATAACCAACCATCCAAAATAAAGAAACGAAGTATTGACCTTTTCAGCCCAAAATATAAATAAATAAGCAGTTTTTCTCTTTTCAAATCATATAAGATCCCCTCAAAGCCCAACCAACTCAACAGATCAAATTCTCGTCAATTAGACACTAACAAATACCAAACTACTGGAAAATCAAGGAAAAACAACCAAAGGAAAAATCAAATTATCCAATCAATAAAATGAGAAACAACCAAAGGAAAAACAAAGTTTGAACTATTCTCCAGATCAACGACAAAATTTTTGAGTAATCCCAAATATGCAACCGACAATGCTTTTAATAACTCCATAATATATCCACTATACAAGCAAGTGGCCTCAAGACATCTCCATAAAGAAAACCAGAAAATCAAGTAGTAATTACCAATGGATTATAGAAAAATGGATCCAAACCACCAAGTACAATAACTTCGATTAATTAATTCACTCCAGAAAATAATTAAACATAAAAAACATTACAAAAAATACGCAGATCAAATTATGCAATAACCATTCATCCATTATCACCAATCAGCGATCCATTTCTTTACATCCAATTTTCATTTAAAAGAAATACATAACAGCTAATCATGTCATACATGCAATCACAAAAATTCGTCGCAACTTCGAAGTTCGAATTCTAAAATACGCGAATCGAACAGCGATTGAATCGAATCATATCCGACAGTTCAGAATTCTCGTTACCACTATTTCACCACCGAACCGAAATTCACGAAATTCGGAAATGGCGTATTAACAACATATTAACATCCATTATTGAGATTAAAGAAAAATTTGCAGAGAACTGAAAACCTTTTTGTGTTTAGCGTTGAGCTCTTTGGAGACATTGGCCTTCTCGTTCATGGTGCGAGAGAGAGGAAGACGAAGAAGAAGAAGATCGAAGGGCAAATTGGTCTTTTAATGCGCTTTCTATCTCCTCTCTCTCTTGGTTGTGATGATATGAAGAAGAAGAAGAAGAAGAAGAAGAATGTCACCAAAACAAAAAACGAAGGAAGAAGAAAGAGATATCGCAGTTGTTGCTCCCTTGACTTTTATTATTATCTGCGACTTCCCTATATTTTCTCGCTCCACTCTCTTATTTTTGGCTTTTCGCGCATAGTAACGTCTTTGTGCGGTCCGGTTACGTTCAAATTTGACATTTGAGTTTAAAAATGAACGTAATTAAAATAAGTTGAAATTAGTTTTTATACTTTTTTTTAAAATAATGTTAATTATAGACCCACTTTTTTTTTATCTGAGCAGAAATACCTCTTGTAGTTGATGTTTATGATTTTGGCTAAATTACTCACACGATCTCTTAAATTTGTTTTAGATTGCAATTTGATCATTTATTTATTAAAAGATGTAAAATAGACTTTTAAGTAATTGTTTTATAATATGTTTATCTTTTCTGAAAAATTGATCATTTTTAATTTTGAGATATGATATTGGATTTTTTTTTATTGATTCAAGATGTGAAATTTATCTCATTAAATTTACTTATAGGTCATTGTTATATTGGACCAATATTTTAACTGGATCATAATTCTGAGTCATTAGATTAATATCATTCCATGTGATTTTTTATCCTCTCTGTAGTTACATAGAGAGTCTTTTTCTATATGGCTAGCTCCTCGTCTATTTGGAAATGGGCAAGATAAGCCCTTACTCGTGCTGCAATCAGGCTTCAAATTTACATATTCTACATCAAATTGTTTTGCCTTTGACACAATTGCATTGTTGTTGCGGCTCCCTTTCTCGCTCTTCCACTTTCACAATGGTTAATGTACTACTTGGACTCGACAAGCCTTCGTACTCAATGGTTGCCCGAATAGCTTACGCAGAATCCAGAGAATATGTAGACATGGCAACGGGGCGGGGTGGGTGCGGGTATTATATTTCCCGTCCCCGCCCCCGCCTTTAAAACCCACCCCCACCCTGCCCCCATTCCTCGTCGGGTTTCAAAATCCAGACTTATTCCCGTCCTCGCTGGGGTCGGGTTTTCCCCACCCCGCCCCTGCCCCCGCCCCACCCCTACTATTAATTAAAAAATAAAAATAAAAAATAATGTGACTTTTCTTTTGAAAAAAACGGAAAAAAAGTTGACTAGGTAACAAAAAAATTAATAACAAACCCACATTCAAAATATGAGATCATAATTTAAAAATTATTAAACAAAATCAATCAATTTAATTAAAACCATTATGGACCTACATATTTAACTTCTCCCAAAATATAATATCATTTAAATATATATTGTTCCAAAATTAAAATAAAACACAACAAAGAGTAGAGGTCCATTGCAGCAACAAAGCTTCCAACATGGAATTAATTCAGAAAGTTGTTGGCCAAGGTTCAGTGTCGTCGAGAATGAAAAATGAGGGGGAGGATTAGGGTTTCAGGATTTTATTCTTATATATATAAGGGTAAATTTGTAATTTAATTATGGCGGGGGCGGGGGCGGGGTGGGTATCATCAATACCAAACCCGCCCTCGTCCCCGAAGTTTTGTCGCGGGTCGGGGGCGGGGCGGGTATCATCAATAGCAAATTCGGTTTTTCCCCGTTAAAATCGGGGCGGGTTTTGACGGGTACCCACGGGCTCGGGTCTCGTTGCCATGCCTAAGAATATGGTAGACATAGTTAAGGTAAAAGGAAAATTTTATCTTCTACCAAAAAGATAGACATATCCCCTAAAATCAGAAGTTATCTATTATCAGAGGAAAAATAAGATAAAATCATATATTTTCCTATTTACATTTCTTAGAAGGGAAATTGAGATCTTATCATCCAACCTGTATTTTGATACATGTATACCTCTGCACTGCTAACTTAAGTTTCGGAGTGTCTTTGCAAGCACACCCCACCACTGTTTGTGAAGGAACTCATCAAGGAGCACCATCGTGAGGGGGATTTACCAAATTCAATAAGAACAATTACTATTTTCAAAACCTCGACCTTCCAACATGGGATTTGCCGCATGCCACCAAGTCATAGTCAAAACCCTAGCGTGGACCCTAAGCGAATAAGCATTCCACTTTCTACAAAAAGAGGAAGCTCCATGAAGCTACAATTTGCGAGTAGGTCATAGTCGCTGCAATTCTCTTTAAGTAGCATTATGATTCCCTTATGGGAGATGGCCGAATAAAAGGAGGGTTAGTAGTGTTGAGGCGCTTCATTGTGGTGTTGTAACAAAGATTCTTGAGGATTCTCAAAGGGATCATAGGGTGTTGTTTTTGTTTTATTTTTAAAGCAATTTTTTTATTATAATTAAAATAAGCACAAGACATGCCTATTTCAGAGTATCAAATTACACACAAAATCTCCATACACATAGAAGACTAGGATGTACAATGTGAAAGTTTGGAGGCGGTAATCATTGAACAAAGGAAGCTATGGTAGTGAAGGAGAAAAACACACTATGGAGGGTGTATGATAATAATGTGTTGTTCAAATTAATATGGTGGCTAAAATTAGTGGTGCACCAAAGACCACTTATGAGGTGTTCCATGTTAGCCTTAGTCTCACTTTTGTGAAAACTATGAAATCTAATTGATGCTTGGAAAAAAAAAAAGACACAAGCAAGGTAAAAATCACATGAAAAATGAGTTTTACAAGTAATACTTCAACATATTGTAGAAATTTAGAAGATTTTTCAGGTTTACGATTACTCGTAGGACTCACTTTTCACGCAAATTTTGCATTGTTTATGTTTCTTCATGGTATGCATATCATGAGTTTCATAATTTACATGTATGTAAATTTAATGTAACAAATTTCACGTATTAAATCAATAAAAAAAATTCAAAATCATGTCTCAAAACTGAAAACAATCAGTTTCAAAAAAAAAAAAATATCAACATGTTATATAATAATCATTTAAAAGACCATTTTACTACTTTTGATAAATAACGAATCAAATTACAACATAAAATAAAGTTAAAGGAGCATGTAAGTAATTTGTAAAGAATACATAGTAGTTCCACTGGAGTTACACATAATTATCTCATATATGAAGATATTTGTAGTCATATATCAAAAATAATTATTTTATATGAAAGTTTATTGTAATGCATGACTTTATTTTTTTATCTTTAACGCTTTGCTTGAAATGAAAGAGAGAAGAAAATAATTGTCATGTTTGATCCACCGTCTAGAATCTCTTATTTTTTTCATAAGCAAGATTAGCTGTCCTAAAAAACATGATTTCATATAAAGAAATAAATTATATATGTAAAAGTTTGGAAAAGACTCCTCTAGTGAAACCATCTCAACTCTTTATTATAGTAATGATTTAGATTTAAGTTTAATAAAATTAAAATATTTCATTATAATAATAAAAAAAAACAAAAGCACTTTATGTCTCTCCCACTCCGGTCTTCACATTCATCATCTGTTTTCTTTGACAAAAATTGATTTGCATAACTGGCAGTCAGGATTAAGGTATGATTGGATGTATATTTTTTTAGAAGTACTTTTAGAAGAAGAAAATAAAAAAAAAATGAAAATTTTATCATAAGTTAAAATGAGTTTTTTCATTAATTCATTTGTAGATTTCATCTCATCTTCTAGAGAAACTATATTAGTGAGCTTCTAAAAATTACCTAATAAAGAATTTAATTTTGCTTATGAAAAAATTCATTTTATTTTTTTTTTCTTCTTATTTTTTTCTTTTAGAAGTGATTCTAAAAAAACTTACCTAAACAAATCCTTAATCTATCAACAAATGGGAAAATAATTATCAGTACTACTCTTAATATTGTCTGTTTTGAACTCTTCCCCTTGTTAGTCTATTTTTGTTTCTGGAAAGGGAAAAAAGGAGTGACAATTATTGTTGTTCCCCCTTTATACATCAATTATCAATCACTGGTTTGTCATTGAAGGTGTGCAAACTACAATTTTTCAAAATGCTCCAGTTGAAAGTATTTTCATATTTAAAGCAATAAAATTAATTAATTGGATAATTACTTCTCCTTTTCAAGAACAAATCAGAGCAGCAAACCCTGCGTGCCTGTATTGAGAGAATAAAATAATTATCAGAAAGCCAAATTAAATATCCATGGTTTAAGGTTAACAAGCAATTCTGACAGATAACCCTAGAAAAAAAAAACGGTAACTCATTAATTTTTAATTTGTATGTGCTTCCCTTGATGTTTGAAATCATAGTTCAATTATACAAAATATTTTTTTTCTTAACTAATCACAATCCAAACGAGATATGAGAAAACTTTTCTCACTGTTGTATGATTTAGTCCCTAACATAAAGAACAAGAAGATCCGAGAGCGCAGGGCATGAAACCATAAACTAGTTTCTATTTAGTTTCAGTCAATGATCCTCCCTGACTCGAGCTTCATAAAAAATATTTGGAGTCTTATACCAAATATAAGTTATATATATTAGTTTATCGTCACATATAACATTTTTTTTTTTATCTTAATGCTTTGCTTGAGACGAAAGAAAAAGGAGGAAAGGTGGAAATTAAAAAGCAATTGCTCTATTTCACGTACCGTTTGAAATCTCTTAAAAAGGTAAGAGACTCACATTTTCTTAAGTATGATTGCTAGAATATGTGTGGTTTCATATTCAAAATAAATTGGGTTAGATATAATTTTGGTTTCCTATTTTATTAAATCTGTAATTTTGGTTTATTTATTTTAAAAAATTTATAATATTGGCGTAATTCTTAATATGTCGATATATTTTTATTTTATTTTAATCCAATTGAATCATATTTCTAACATATTTATTTAAGATTATCATAAAAAAATGATTTAATTATCTATTAAAATGTAAGAAATAAAATAAATAAATATAGGAAAAAATAAGAATTGAATTAAAATTGTAAATTTTTTAAATAAAGAGATTAAATATCTCTATTATAAAATAGAAAAACTAAAATTATAAATTTAACAAAATAGGAGGAAGAAAGTTATATATTAAGCTAAATAAATTTATAGACAAGTTTATTGTAACCGTGACTCAATATATATTTTTATATCTTAACCTTGTTTGAAACAAAAAGAAAGGAGGAAAGGCGGAAAAATTATTTTGTGAAAAAAGAAATTCTTTCTAAAACTTTCTTTTTAATATTTTTTTTATTGACTAAAATTTATTAAAAATCATAAATATTGGTGGGTGCTACTTTAAAATTAAGAGAGTGAATTATTAAATGAAAAGTGAAATTTATTAAAATATGTTATTTTCAATAAATTTTATTTAATGATAGAGAGTTTAAAAGAGTGATAGAGAATTTGCTGCCAACATTTCTCTTATTTTGTTTCATCCACCGTTTGAATTCTATAAAAAAGAAAGGAAAATGTGGGACTCACACACTTTTTCTGTTTTCAATAATTTATACTGATATTGATATTTTCAATTATGTAATTCATTTTATAAGAATTTAATAAAATATTTTATTTATTGAAAATCATAATCAAGTGTATTAGAAATCATGATTTAATAGCACTAAACGTATGGATTAATTTGCGTTAAATTATTCCAGTTTAACAAATATTTTTTAGTTTGAATCAAAATTAGATTAAATATTTAGAGAAATTTTTTTATTAGCTATCATCATCTTATTTTACCTAAGGACTTTTAGTTTCCTAGAAGATACATGTTGTCTTATACTAGAAATCACAGTATGATAGAATTAATAATATTTTCGAATGAACTTTTTTTACTTTAAGATTTACATTTACCCTATATAAACTATGTGAATTGCACTACAAGCAACTTTCGTAATTGTAACTAACTATGAAGGTCAATTGATCAATATGTATTATATAAGGTAATTTTGGTGGATATTTAACAAGCTTTGGTGTGAAGGCAAAGAAAGAATTGGTGGCCAGAACTTATTTTTTGGGTAAATGCTTTGTGCTGAATGATGAAATACAATACGCCAAATACAAGATAGGATCTAAATATTAGTCAACTTATTAAGTATTAATAAAGGTGCCAGTGTCTCTAAAAAAAATAAAGGTGCCAGTGTCTCTAAAAAAAATAAAGGTGCCAGTGGGACAGCATAAAAGTCATTGGTATATGGCTGGACCTCTTTTGCCTGTTATGCTTCCTCTATTCACATTTGGATAAAGGTTTTAGAACTGAACTGATACCACTATGCTAATTAATTCACTTCTGTTAGTTAATTAATCTTAATCATTGGACTATTTGTTGATTGTTTTCCCTAGAGATTGTGAGAGAGAAAGTAAGAAGCCAATGCCTATGCATTGCTAATCAAGTTTATATAATTGATTGCTATCAACTCCCACTCTAATCATTTAACTAAATTATTTAATCATAGCTAGTAAAAGAAGCTGAATCCGATTGAGTTCTATCCTTTCTAAATTTGTTTTTTTTTCTTCATATACAATTTGAATCCCTAACTACTTTGTTTCAAAGACTTGAACTCATCACCACTAAAACCAACCACTTTTTGGTTTTCCCAAAGTCTATTTAAATAATCACATAATATTTTTACAATTATACTATAAAAATATTAATTATATTGCGATTTTTATGCAATACAACATAGTATTGGCAATGTAGTATAATGCAATATTTCCTTGTAAAATACATGATTTTATCATATCAAATACTTTTTTATGTTTTTACTCTATATTTAATTTCTTTTAACTTTCTTGTGATAAAATTTTGTTTTCAAGTCTGAATTCCTTTTACATTAAATTAATTACATTTCAAATTCACATCTAAATATTTTGTTTTTATTTATATGAATCAAACACAATGTCAGTGAATTTATCAAATTCATACATCCTACTCAATCACTAAACTATATCTCCTACACATCTAGATATTAAATTAATATGTTATTTGGAAGTGACTTAATCTTTCAATTTTATATATTACATAACGAATTCACTCCATTTTCTATATTACATAATATATATTATATAAATTAATATGATAAATTCAATATGCCGAAGTTCAAATGTAACTATCATTCTATATACTTTCGCACTGAAGAGGATTTTCTTACTAAAATTTATGAAGCTAAAATAAAAATATTTAAACATAAATTTATTTATTTAAAATGTACCTTTTCAGTACAAATTAAATTTAAAAAATCAAATTATTAGTGAGATCCACCTTATTTTCAACTTTCAACTTCGAGTCCGTTATCTTCACGCTATTATTAATGACCATAAAGATATCATATGAATTATATTCAATAATAAACTATTGTTTAATGAAAATTACATATAATTTTCTAAACATCAACTTTTTTTATAAATTATGAAAATTATAAAAATATAATTTAATTAAATTATACGAAATTATATTTTTTTATGCAATTAATTTTCTTATAATTATAAAAAAAGTTATATAAGTTTATTAAATTAGTCAAATATTTTCTTATACAAATATTTGAATAATAATTATTTAATTTTTGATTTTTTAATTAATAAAGTAATTTAAATTTCTGTGTCAAAATTAGTATATCAGATATATTATATACAATATGCTAATTAAAAAGTATTATATATATATTATCTGATTTTTTTTGAATAAAAATATTATGCATATATCTTATGAGAGAGAGGGAGGGAGAGAGCTTGTTGATCCTAATCCGGTGTTTTCCTTGGGGTAAGAAATACAGTAGAGTAGAAGTGTTTGCAAATTGGATTGATTCTCAAGAAAATATTATTTGATCCTATCATTTTGGTTTTTTTAATTTATTATATAATTAGTTTTGTTTGTATAAATTGTATGATAATTTTATAAGTATATAAAAAATAAAAATATAAACATGAATAATATTATTAAATTATGAATAAAAATATATATATGTTGAAGTTAGATTTGAATTAGATTGATCGATTATGAAAATTAAATTCTAAATCTGATCCACTCTAATAAAAAAATTCAATTTTTTAGTTTTGAATCCTTTTGATTATTGGTTTATTCGATATTTTTTAATCAGTTTATATTGGATTGAATAAGTTCATTAATATTCCATAGCAATAGGATAAGATATAATGACCGACAGCATATGTATCCAACAAACGAGGATATGATTGAAAGGGGGTAAAAAAAATTTTATTACCATTTGAATGTGAATTTTAAATTATTTATTAAAAAGAGTGATTTATAAGTTATAACATAATTTATTATTTATATATTTTTTAATTTTTTAATTGAAGTTGTAAATTTACGACTTCACAAACTTTAAAGTAGTAAATAATTTTACCAATTTAAAATTAATTTTTTTACAAATTTAGCTTTTTTTTTAAATCTTAAAACTAAATAAAAGTCGTGTAACTGTTACACGACTTTAACAATCAACGACTTTTTTTTTTGTTTTTTTTTCATTTTTTTTATATTTTTAATGATATTTTAAAAATTATAAATAACTTTTTTAATCTAATTATTTAATAAATAATGATAGAAAATATAAAAAATATATTGAATAAAATAATATATTAAAAATTAGATATATTAAAAATTAAAAAATATTAAATAAAAACATATTAAAAATATAAAAATATATTAAATAAAATAATATATTAAAAATGTTTAATATTATTTTCTTTATTTTTTAGGTTGATTTAATACTTTGTATATTTTCTTATATGTTTTTTATTTAATATTTTTTATATTTTAAATATTATTTTATTTAATATATTTTCAAAAAAATTATATGTTTTTATTTAATATTTTTAATTTTTAATATATCTAATTTTTAATATATTATATTATTTAGTATATTTTTTTATATTTTTCTACCGTTATTTATTAAATAATTAGATTAAAAAGTTTTTTTATAATTTTTTTAAAATATTATTAAAAAAGTTAAAAACCTAAAGAAATGAAAAACAAAACAAGAAAAACAAAAAAATGTTATACCATTTCAAAGTAGTGAACAGTTACACAACTTTTGTTTAGTTTTAAGATTTAAAAACAAATGTTAAAGTAAAAAAAAAAGATTTTAAAATTTAAATTTTAAAGTTGTAAATTATACATTTATATTGAAATTGTAAACTTTTTTACAAAGACTTCAATTAAAAATTTTAAAAATATAAATCATAATATGTGTTATGACTATTAAATCAAATAATTTAAAATCCATCTTTAAATATTAGTAATTTTTTTTTAGCCACTTTCAGTCAAATCCCCCAACAAACAACATATTATAATAAAATGCATCATCCTTTTCTGACCTCGAAACTGGCTCTAAATATACCGTTTGGTGTGGTCAGAACCTGTCTTGCTAGAGCCATTTTATACTCTCGTTCTTTTTTTATTTTGCTGTTGCGTCGTCACTCTTTGCAACACGACGTCGTCGTTAACCTGGACAGAACGCATTCGTCTTGCTCCAAAACGATGCGGTTTTGTAAAGATCGTTCTTCTTAGTTTCTCCTCGTAAGTTTTTTAGTTTCTTGCTAGCATGCTAGGGTTCCAATTCCTTTTTTACTTCTATATGTAAGATTGTCTTCGTTATTTCCTCTGTTTAATTGTTAATATGTTTAAGGTAGAAAATAAAGAAAAATAAAGCAGAAAATCATATTCGATTCTTCGAAGGGAAATAAGTTGAGGATTTAATTTTGATTCACTTTGTGTGTATTTGTACGCTACCGTTGAATCATGTATTGTCATTTAAAAAAGAAAATAGTTGACTACCTTTTGCACTAATTGAATAAGCTTAATTAAGTTTTTTTGTTGTGGATTAAAGTAATACAAGATATTGTATAGAATTTGATTTTATTTAGCTGTGTATACTAAATACTACATTGGAGAATTTTGTACTGTTATAATCTTTTATGTAATATTGAACTCAAATTGAAAATTTGCTTATCCATGTTGTCCTGTTGATCATGTTGGAAACTTGCTCTCTGTGATATTGATATTCTGTTCTGGTAGTAGTTGTTTCTCTGTTTTCTTTTAAAAAATGATTAAGAGAAGGATGGTGTTGTTAATCAAATAATCTTTTTTCGTTCCTTGTGATGATCAATGCAAAGGAAGCATATACACTTCAAAATAACAGCTGTGGATGCATATTTAAGTTTGACACTACATTTTACAATAACTCTCACTAATACTGTTAGCTGTATTTTACATTAGTTTGACCTTTAACTTTTAATGTTTTATACCAATACAAATGGGAATATTACAACAATCACTCAATCAGATAAATTGTAACATTTTGCTATTTTCACAACAAGTCTTACATCAAGCATGTCTTGATTCAAGCTTGTATTTTATGTTAATTTTACATTAACCCCATACATTGTATTATGGCTGTGGCATATCTTATGATATTTTAAATTTGCATATCCCTATGTTTGTGTCTTGTCGTATCTGTGTCTAGTTGTGTTCAAGCTTTCTACGTCAGTGGTCTAGAAATGATACTTGGTTATATTTGGCTGCTAAACTATTCATGTTGATTCAACCTTGTCAGTTTTTCTCTTTTGATTGTATTTGCTTTGTGGAGGACTAGAGGTCCCTTTGATTGACAGCTCTTGAGGCCAATTAACACCATGAGGTTGCATTTAAACAGGGAAACCACTTTAGGAAAACATATTTGGTTGGTGTTTGTAACCTTGGTGACTATGGTTGGAGTACTAGATTTATCACCATTTTCTAGAGTTTATCATGCTTGTATGTTACTATGTTGTAAATGATGGGTTTATCTTTGTCTCTAGAATCTTGCTAATTCTATGTTTGTTTGGTGTAGTTTTGGTGTCTGAGTTTTTGTTTTGTTGATGTTTGCTCAGTTCAGTTAAAAAGTGGATTCCTTTGATCATTTAAAGGGTAGCAATACCCTAGATCAAATGATGGAGACTGGAGATATTAATCAGCCTGAACCACCGAAAAAGGTGTGGTGTGAGAAAAAACAGGCTGCTGTTCATGAAGAAATTAAGAGAATGAACCAATTGCCTGCTAACAGTTCATATGTTACACATCGTCTGAAGGTTCTTAATAAAATTTTGCAACTCATATCAGTTCAGGTAGACCATTCTTTGTTTATCAGCCATAGGTTTTTTTAGTCATATGCTAATTTTCAAGTGATTAATTGTATTTTTCTTTTATGCTGTTATGTCAGAGAACTGTATCACAAGAGCAGGAGTTGGAGTTGCTTTTTGCCGGCCTTTCTTTGTGAAAGTAGTATGCTGGCCATGGTAAGTTCTCGGGGAATCAATAGTAGGTTTATAACTATTTGCAATGTGGTTTGTGTTTGTGCATATGAGGTCTACATGCATGGTATTTGGCAATTTGGTTTTAGATATTGCTCGTGACTGTCATCATTGCAGCTTTTTATTTTTTATTTTTTTATATTTTAAATGAAATTAATCTATTTTGGGTACTTTTAAAGTTACAAAACCAGCTGATCCTGGTGTCTTATTATTTTTCATACAGCCCCTGACATTAGTGGATCTGCATCTTGAAGGCCAAAAGATAAAGAACAAGGTTTGTTTTACAGTTTGTATGTATTGGCATTTAGCAATACGATATTGGTCAGAGTCAAGGCTTTACTCATAACTTGGCTGAGCTTAAGCAGCAATGTCTGTACTCTTTTTTGGCTACTTTTGATATAATAGTAATACATCATGTTGCAAGTTGAAACCTTGCTGCCTCTGTCCCCTTCTTTCCTTCGTTTCATTCATGGATCATGCCATCGAGTAACTTTCTTTCATAATCTGGTCGTGGATCATCTATGTTTTTTTGACACACTCTGTAATGGCTCAGGAAATGACCTGGAAAAAAAAAATACTGAATCAGAAAGCACAATATAATGTCAATGTCTTTGGATTTCTTGAGTTAGTACAACAAAATTATGGGGGATACACTTCTCATTATTCTGTAATATTGTAGAATAAAGACAACACATTAGTTTCTTTGGGTACAGACAACGCATTTGTTGGAGTTCTTATATATGCCAACTGGTGATAAAATAATAGCTAGCTCATTTGTATATAACTGCATTTAGTGTTTTATTAAAATTATTATTTTTAAAGCTTTTAACTGTTTCATTTAGTGTAAGCTAGTATAATTTTTTTTTTTTGGGAGGAGGGGTTGTGGCTGGGGGTTTGCATTAGAGGCAAGGGATGGCAAAACGATCATTTGGGGGTTATTTTTTTTTTTTGTTAATCTATTTAAATGAAAATATTAAAATATTTTGTTACTAATATGAACTTATAATTTATCAAATAATATTAAAAAAATTTAATTAATTTTCACAATTATCATTGAGTAAATTAATAATTTTGTATAGTAATATTAATTAATTATATTTCAAAATTATTTTAATATTAACAACAGAAAATAATTTAATAATTTAATAATAAAAGTAACTGTTAAAATAAAAATAACATAATAAATTAATATAAAATGAAGAATACAAATTAAAATAGAAATATAAAAAGTAGAAATAATATTAGTCGTCAACTTGTTTGTATGGATAGTTACCACGCTTATGTTCTTGAGTTCTACACAATGAGCAAATATTTCTTAAGTCTATTTGGAATTGGTTCGTCCATCTCATTATGTACATGAGTAGTGGTTGACCTTTTTGACGTCTCTCGTTATTTTGAAGGATCAGACCAAAAATATGGACTCAAATATTGAGGCAATTTATCTTTGCTTTCAAGATAATGAAAGTGATTATGATAAACTTTGTAAATGTTTTCCAACTTGTATACATGGTTAACAAAGTCATCATAATTTAAATTGCAAGAAACACAAGTTGCAATTGCATGCAAGTAAGGAATTCGAAGTGCCTGGAATTCTCTACAATCACAACCATTTGTTCAATTTAATAGTGCATGTCATTGCTCGTCGATCAAGTCATGTATTTGCAATTTCATGAACCTCAAATTCCCCTATTTCCCAAACATACATGCAAACATAATGCGAGGTAGCAATGTGTTGATTTTCTTGCATCATGACATATACCTCTTCAAAGTACTTATGTCCTACCTTTATCATATTCATGATTTTCATGTCATTAGTAACAAATGAGTAATTTATTTTATTAAATGTTTCATTGACTAAGCCAGTAATAGTCAATGCTCGGACTCCTTTCAAAACAAAATTCATACATTCAGCAAGTTGGTAGTCATATGTCCATACCATTTTCTTTCATCATAGGCTTGAGTCCATTTACTCTTGGGAATTCAGTCCAACCAATATCGTGGAAACACTTATAGCATTGCGAACAACTTTGCCTCAAATCGCAGTTTCCTCATCTCATATCCTATGGCAAAAGACAAAACAATGAGTAATAAATATCGTGAACACATAATAATGCAAGAATTTGATGCATGAAATGGTTAGAAGCTTACCCATATTGATGACTTTTTTTTTTAAGTCAACATTTTTAAACTGTTTATTAAAATTTGATGTAATGTGGTAAATGCAATACAAGAAGAACTTGGATCTCCTCTTGCACAAGGTGGTCTTGGCCGATGACCCAAATAAACATTTCCACCAATTCAATCAAACTGACATGTGTCATATTTGATAGACTACATATGAATGAGGTTCATTTCTTAATTTTCATGTTAAGTATTTCTTTGTGTTTTCTATTTGTTAATAAACATGTGACAATAATAATATATGTCTTGTAATTCTTGTGGACACCTTATGAGACGCCCCAAATGAGGTCATTAATTAATAATGTTGAGGTATCTATGATTGTTTGTGCAAAAGTACCTCTCATATGTTTTGCAATTGTAGAATGACATGCAGTAGACAGGGTCATGAGACAATTTGGACTGGGACAAAATATTCTATATGACCCACCAAACCTAGACCAACTCCACGACATAAATATGAGAGGAAGAACAAATATTTTTTGGTCTTACCATCATCGTCATTGGATTAACAAATGAAATAATTGGAATGATTATATTGTTCAAGGTGAAATGGACCATGATATTTTGCATGAAAATTCAAAATACATGCAATGGTATAAACGTCGAACTAGACGATATATATCACGTTAGGGGACACTATCTACTAAGGTTGTAAGTATACTTTATAATTTTGATGAATTATTACTATTATTATTCATTATTATTTCTAACTTCATAAATCTTAATTTACAGTATTATCCTGGCCATTGCCACCATCAATCACATGCTGAACTCAGTGTATCTCCAATGCATATTTCTGGATATATGCCCCAACATCATTAATCACATGTACAATCTATTTATCGATCAACAAACTTCTCTGGATACATGCTTCAAGAATGTGAACAAAGTCTACAACCATTGGGTTTTTCATCATATGTCTCAATACTCATTTCAAGTTCATTCTACCTCAAATGTTTGTGAAGGACTCTCACAAAGGTTTGGTACCACTTTCAACACTCTGTCATCTACATATAACCCACCACCATCGAGCTCTTGTTATTGTCCATCATTACCTACTCAAATGCATGACATGGGTCATGAGGATGAGGAGGAAGATGATGATAACAACAATACCGACAATAATGATGATGATGATGGCCACAATGGTGATCATGTTTCTCAACAACATCAAATAATTACATGTGATCATTCTAGAACAATAGGAGAAAAAAGTCATAAAACAAAAGAACAACAACCACCAACAAATCCAATGCAACAAGATGAGAGACCTCAACGCATATCCAGAAGAATTCGTTGTGTGACATTATCCCACTATTAATATTTTTGTTAAACAAAGATGTAATACATTTTAGTATTTTCATTTAAATGTGCCATCTTTTTAAATTTAAGTATTTTGTATTACTTTTTTAATTTACAAAATAAATAATAATCCTTAACATTAGTAAAATAATATAGAAAATATTAAATATAGAAAATATACTAAATAAATTAATATACCAAAAATTAAAAAATATTAAATAAAACTTATTTTGCTGAAGAACATTAAATAAAAGATTACATTTTGATTGATGTAATACTCTTCCAATCAAGTATTAAAATTTTGCTGAAGAATCAAAATCTATTTTGTGGTTCATTTTAAAACTGAAAGGATCTGCATTGCATCTCTAATCCTTTATTTGTTTTCATGCATTTCAAGTGAAGAGAAATATGATAGAAAAAAGTGAAGTGGTCAAGTGGATATATTAATCATGTCTCTTATTTATTGTGGACTGGTTGGTCAGGTAAGCCAACCATAGAGTTGTTGAGAATATGAAACAAAATTTTACTAAGAGAAACTTAAGTACAAATACTTTTACATACTACATTTTTTCAAAGATCACTCACACTCACACTCACTCTTACTAAGTATGTTCTCTCAAGCTCACGCTCTCTTGTTTCTTCCTTTCTCCTTTTTCGTTCCTACTACTCTTACTTACTTCTAACTAATGGCTCTCACCCCTATTTATAGTTGCTTGGTGAGGTTTCTAGAATTCTCTTTACATTTCTTTAATTTTCTTTACTTTTCATGGTTTCTAGATAGTTCTCTAGATTTCTCTATTCATCTCTATCTTTTAGAAACTCTCTAGATTTTTCTTCATGGAGATAAAAAGAAGTCTCTAGAAAGTGTAGACATTTCTAGTGAAGACGAAGATTTTTATGGAGCATTCTAGAAAAATTTAGTCATTGCTCTTTAATACTCCTCCTCAATGACTAGTCTTTCTCAATGTTGATCTGACAGTTATACCAAGTTGCCTTCTAAATTCTTGGAACTTCAAGTCATTTAGTCCTTTAGTGAACAAGTCTGCAACTTGACCTCCAGTCTTAATATATTTCATTTTAATTCGTCCTTGTAGTACCTTTTCTCGAATAAAGTGATAATGTACTTCCACATGCTTAGTTCTTGCGTGAAACATCAGGTTTTTTGCAAGTCTTATAGTTGACTGGTTATCACAATGAAGGTTTACCACATAGTCATCAGGTTGATGTAAGTCTTTCATAAGTTGCATCAACCATGTACATTCTTGCGCTGCCATTCCTGCAGCTCTATACTCCGGTTCTATAGTTGATAATGACACTGTTGGTTGTCTCTTACTACACCAAGACACTACTCCAGATCCAATGTAGAATACATATTCAGTGGTGGAGCGTCGAGTGTCGTGGTCACCAGCATAATCAGCATTACAATATCCTTCAACTTTGCACTCCTCATCTTTCTTGTAGAAAATTCCAAGATCAAAAGTTCCTTTCACGTACCTTAGTATGCATCGTATTGCCTCTAAGTGAGGTTTTCTTGGCTTCTCCATGAATCTAGTCATAACTCCAATTGCAAATGCAATATCAGGCCGTGTTAGATAGATTAAACTACCCAATAACTGCCTATACATTCTTGAATCTTCCAGTTCTTGGCCTTCTTCTCCACACAACCTTGTGTTTGGATCAATCGTCGTAGATGTTCGCTTGCAGTCGAACATCCCAAATCTTCGCAACAGATTCTTTACATATTTTTGCTGCCCCAGAAATGCTCCTTCACTGGGGTTCAACTTCAAGTCTAAGAAAATGTTTTAGCTCTCCTAGTTCCTTCATTTGGAATCGTATTGAGAGATTTGCTCTTATCTGTCGAATCTCTACTTCATCATCTCCAGTGATGATTAAGTCATCCACATAAACTAAGATAACTGCAAGCTTCCTTACTCGAGCTTTCATAAATAAGCTTGAATAGGCTAGTGCCATAGAGTACCCACTTTGGATAAGAAACTCACCTATTTTACCATACCATGTCCTTGGTGCCTGCTTTAACCCATAAAGTGTTTTCTTTAACTTACACACAAAGGTTTGATGATTCTTATTTTCGAAACCTTGAGGCTACTCCATGTATATGTCATGATTTAGCTCTCTATGTAAGAAAGCATTTTTCACATCCATCTGCCAAAGCTTCCAAGTTTTGCTAGCTGCTAGTGCAATAAGGACATGTACCGTGGTGATCTTTGCTATGGGACTAAAAGCTTCATCGTAGTCTATACCATACTTGTAAGAATCCTCGAGCCACCGGCCGAGCCTTATATCTTTCAATCGATCCATCAATTTGAGTCTTCACTTTGTATACCCACTTGCAAGATATTTGTTGTACATTTGCAGGCCTTGGTACCAACTCCCAAGTCCCATTTTGCTGTAGTTCTTGAATCTCCTCATCTATGGCTTTTCTCCATTCTTTCATGCGTGATGCTTCCTCGTACAAATTTGGCTCTTGAACTATCTCTTCTTCAATCAATGCTGCATTTGCATACTTAGGATTTGGCCTTTTTTTGTCTTGAAGTCTTGCTTAATATTGGTGGTGAATCTCCAATTTCTTCAATTTGACTGAGTCTTTCTTCTTCAGCGATTTGTTGCAATGTTCCAGTTTGCCATGGGCTTTTTACTTTCTCTGGATTCATGGATTGATCTTCTTTAAGTTCTTCTTGGGATTCTGCTCCTTGTTGTAACTTTTCTTCAACTTCTGGAACATTTGGAAACACAACCTTTTTTGTCGGCGACCAAGATGATACTTCATCGAACACAAATTCCTTGAAGTGTAACACCTTCCTATTGTAGGATCGCAACACTTCCATCCTTTTTTTCGTTATCATAGCCCACAAATATGAATCATATTGCCTTTTTATAGAACTTTGTTCTTATATGGTCTAGCACAAAGATGTAACAGACACAACCGAAAACTCGAAAGTGGCTTACCGTGGGCTTGACATTCCACAGCTTCTCATAAGGTGAAACAAACTCAAGCCTTGCTTGAGGTAGTCTGTTAATAATATGTGCTATCATCTTCATACACTCAGCTCAAAATCGAGGTGGCACGTTCTTGGCATGCAACATGCTTTTGCATATCTCTGCCAAGTGGTAATTCTTCCTTTTCACAACTCCATTTTGTTGGGGTGTATTCGAACATGAGAACTGTCGTCGTATCTTTCAGTTATGTAAGTACTCTGTGAATTCTTTTGATGTTTACTCTCCCCCATTATCCATACAGAGACTTCTTATATTTCTTCCTATCTTTTTTTCTACCTTCTCTTTGAAATTCTTAAACTTGAAAAATGCTTCAGATTTTTCTTTCATAAAGTCAAGCCACATATACCTCAAAAAGTCATCAATAAAGGTAAGCATGTACTTGAAACTTTTTATAGATGGTTTCTTGACGGGCCCAGATACGTCTGAGTGAATTAGGTCAAGCGGCTCCTTCGCTCTATGTTGCGACTCCTTGTATGGTAGTTGATGTGCTTTCCCGTATTTGCATCCAGCACACACCGTATCTTCTTGAACTTCTAATGGAGGAGGACCTTTCAACATTGCCTTCTTCATCATCACCTTAAGTTTGTGATAACTTACATGTTCGAGTCGTGCATGCCACAAGTCAGTTGTTTCATTCCTCCTTATCTTGTCTACGTATGCCATCTGAGCTGACATTACGTAAACAAACTCTAATCACCTCCCTTCCATGATCGGTGTACCATACTGCTTCAGATTTTTGTACACCCTTACAGTGTCTGGACCAAACACTACATAATTCCCAGAGGCTGTGGGTTGTGACACAGAGAGTAGATTTTTCTTCATACTTGGCACATGGAACACTTTCTCCAATGGTGTTTGGTTGGAGCTGAATCATGGTACTATTGTTACCTTTCCCACGTGAGTGATAGGCAACTTTGCATTGTTTGTTGTGACAACCACTTTCCCTTTCTTGTACTCAGTCGCATCCTTTAACTTCTTTATATCTCCTGTCATATGATTGAAGCACCTAGAATTCAGGATCCAATCGTCATTATAATTAATTAACTTATTACTCACTGTAACAAGTACTGACTCCTCCTCTGGTTCCACAACACAAGAAGCAGCAAGCTCCATGGGTTCTTCCACGACAAATGATGCTTGTAGATCCCATTCTTCTTCACTATTATTATAATTTTGGGTGGAGGTTACAACATTACCTTCCCCTTTCTTTGACCAACAATCTCTTGCAAAGTGTTCTTTCTTACCACAATTGTAGCACTGATTATTCTGACGATAATCTTTCTTCTGTCTAGTATCTTGTCCTTGTCGAGCTCTCCCTTGTTGTGAGTCTCTTTTGTCTTGTCTTTCTTTATCTTCTCCTCCTTGATATTTGTGGTTCTTTTTGGTTTTGATCGATCAACATTTCCTCCCTTGAATTCTCTTTTCTTGCTAAATAGGGTCTTCTCTTCTTCATTTATGGAGACATTAGACATTTTCTTGTCTAATGCTTCTTGATTGACTAGTAAGTTTTCCAACTCTGTAAGAGTTGGCTCTTTGGCCCATCCATGGGTTGCCGTAATAATTGCACTATATTCCGGCCTTAGTCTATGGATAATTATTCTCCTTATGCGTGCCTCCGATATTGCATTTTCAGGATCTAACTTTGAAATTTCTTTACAAATAGATTTAATTTTGGAAAAATATCAAATTACTGTTTTGTCCTGTTGCATGGTTGATAGAAGTTCATTCTCCAAGCGTTGTAGCTTCGCATCATTGTTGCGTGCGAACAATGCCGAAAAGGTGTCCCATGCTTGTTTTGGTGTCTCCGCACTTTTAATGTGTTGCAACAACTCATCCTCAACTGTTACTGCGAGAACATACATTGCTTTGCCAGCTTTTAGCTTCCACCTTCTCAATTCGTTCGCCTCCCTGGGTGCTGTGGTCATTTCCCCATTTACTATGTCCCATAGATCCTGACCCTGTAGGTAGAACTTCACGCGAACGCTCCAATTATTATAGTTGTTGTTGTTAAGTTTCTCAATTCCACTAACTGATTTGGAAATATCTGCCATCTTGACTTGGTGATGCCTCACACTCTTCCAAGTAAGTTTGATCCCAGATCAAATAGACACACAATCCTAGATTGTGCAATTGCAGAATTTTCCGTATAGTGATCCCTGATCACTTGCCTCCTCACGTGGAACTTGGCCTCAAACAACTAGCTTTGATGTCACTTGTTGAGAATATGAAACAAAATTTTATTAAGAGAAACTCAAGTACAAACACTTTTAATGACTACACTTTTTCAAAGATCACTCATACTCACACCTACTCTTACTAAGTATGTTCTTCCAAGCTCACACTCTCTTATTTCTTCCTTTCTCCTTACTTGTTTCTACTACTCTCACTTACTTCTAACAAATGACCCTCACCCCTATTTATAGTTGTTTGGTGAGGTTTCTAGAATTCTCTTTACATTTCTTTAATTTTCTTTACAACATGGTTTCTAGATAGTTTTCTAGATTTCTCCATTCATCTTTATCTTTTAGAAACTTGATAAGTGCCCTATTTTATTAAAATTAAGGTTACAATGCCGACACTTATCTTTTGATTTCAGTAAATTTATTGATAAACTTGCCCTAAACCTAGTTGAATTATATTTATTACTTATATAAATGATGTTTTTCACATTTTCGTAAATCACATGAAATCTCGCTCATCCTTATTGTACATAACTATTGAACTGTCGAATTATATTTGGATTAATTGAGTAGCTCAAGTTCATGTGGAGGCGATCTTTTATAAATTTTGTAACTTACAACGACAAATTGGTACGCTTGCCAAGAGTCTTAACAAAACTCTCTAGATTTTTCTTCATGGAGATAAAAATAAGAAGTCTTTAGAAAATGTAGATATTTCTAGTTAAGATGGAGATTTTTATGGAGCATTCTAGAAAAATCTAGTCATTGCTCTTTAATAAGAGTATTTATGCTTTTAAAACTCAACATGTGAGGGATTGTATAGATCAATCGAACATAGTAAGCATCCATGGATCAATTGAGGATCATTTGGTCGAGCAAGTACTCACGCCTTTACTCAACGCTTGAGGAATTGTGGATTTTCCAGATTTAGAATGAGTGAGCCTCTAACTCCTAAGTCTAATCACATTTAATAAATAAATAAGAGTGACTTCTTTTAGTCACACTAAGTTATAAATATTAGGATTTGTTAAGATCTCTTGGGTCTGTATAATAACCCAAGTTTTTGAAAAAAAAATATTATTTTATTTGGCGCTGATAGCGTGGCATTGTAGCAAATCTGGCGCTGATAGTGTGACACTGTAGCTGAAGGCCAAATTTTGACTGTTTTGGCGCGATTAGCGCCAGGAACGGCGCCGTTAGCGCCATGACTTGATTTATGGCGCGATTAGTGCCAGTAGTGCCCTGGAAAACACGTTTTCATTGGACTTTGGCGCGGATAGCGCTAGAAGTGGCGCCAGTAGTGCTAGGACTCGTGCTGAGGGCCTATAAAAGGCCATTTTCGCAATTTTTTTGAGGGAAAACCTCATTCCTTCTTCCTCTATGCATTTTCTGCCATTGAAGCTTGGGAAAAGCTTCATATCTCCTCTATACTTCATCTAAACACTTCCTATCCTTCAGGAAAGTTGATCAGAACCCCTCTAAGAGCTATATTCCAGCTTCAATCCTTAGAGAAAACCATCAATTGGAGAGATCCTTTTCTCTAGGGAACTTTACAAAGCTTGGATTTTGAGGAGAAAAAAGGCGATTCAAGGACGCTGAAGCTTGGAGAAGCGATCCTTCAGCCTTCCTTGTCTGTTTTGAGGTAAGAAACCTAAGTTTTACCGATTGATTTGTGAAATTGGTAATGGGATGAATAGTAACCCATTTGTGTTGGGACTGGAATTAGGCTTGGGTTCTTTAGAAATGTATGCTCAGGAGGTTGTTCTGATGAATATGGAACTTTGAAACATGACTTTAGATGAAGTTTGGTTTTGACTCTGAGATATGCATGAGTAGGAAGAATTTGGGCTAAATGAAGGGTATTATGATAGATATGAGCCTAAGTGCCTTTACAAAAGTTGTTCAGAAGGCCAAATAAACGGTGAAACATGTTGATAGAATTGTTTTAGCTAAGTTGGATTATTATTGATATATGGCCTGGACAAAGGCAATTGAACTGGTTGAATTGACTTATATAGAGTCTTAGAGAGACTCTAAGCCCTTGGTTAGGCTGAGATAGATCCTGCTGAGGGTCTGTGAGTCGCTTATGAGGTGGTTAGTTCTGATAACCCTAAGATAGATGATTGAGAGAGTTATAGAAAGGAATTATGTTTTCCTTTCATTAAATGGTTGAAAACCGTTGTTAGGTGCTTTGTATGGTGTTATCGATGATTGATTGTGCTGTATGCTTGTATATAGGGTGGGACACCGAGAGTGTCAGTGACAGAGACCACTATCCAGGGATTGGACAGCAGAGCACTACTGTGCCGGGTAAGCTCTTCATTTTTGGGAGTGTTTCCCACTACTTGTGTTCCTCCATACTTTGAGATGGAGTGATGGGTGCATATATGATTTACATGCATTGAATTGGTTGTTACAACTTTCTTCATGATGATATGTATGCATGTATCTGTGCTTTGTGTATGATTGCCTTTCAGATAGATCTTCTGGCCAATAGATAGATATGAACCTCCTCAGGAGTAGAGCACAACTTCTAGTTTGGTTTGCTCCATAGGAGAGATTCCTTAAGACCAAGAGATAGGTGGTATCATGTTGTAGCACCCTATTCTCGGAGGTACCATATGGCGTGCATCCTTGTGTAGGGGTAGCTCCCGTTGGATGACACAGGTGAGTTCCGGCCTCACACTGTGGACTGAGATGGTCCACGATGCCTTACTAGGTCCCAGGGGACTGAGATGGTCCTGGATACTTATGATGTTACGCATTAGAGCTTGTGTGTGCCTATGTGTTGTTGTGATGATGTTGTGATGCCTATTAATGTATTGTGATCATGAAAGTGAGCCAGGGTGAAGGAAAAGCTCCAAGAACCCTGAGCTTACTGAGATTTTTATCTCATCCCGTGTGTGTGGGGGTTATATTTTGCAGGTCGTACAGCTGACAAAGATGAGGTACCCCAGGGCGAGAGGCCCTAGTAGGGGACATACATGATATAGTTGCTTGGAGCAGTGTTTTGAGAGCTTGGTTGCTCACTGTTGTGTGCAAACATATATATATATGATATGTGTTATTATTTTGTAGCCCTGTGGGGAAAATTGGATATGTTGTATATATTGAATTTCTGTATATGGTGTACCCTCATATGAGGATTGGATATGTGATATCAGGGCACTGATGCTCACTCTTTTGTATGAATACAGTATTAGTATTTTGATGTGAATGTACATATAATTTATGTATAGGGATGGATAATCTGTGGTTATTAACCTCCTGGTATATCGGTGTGGATACTATAGTTTTATTTGCCGTTGTTTTACATCATCTAGATCACTAAGGCTGTTATGGTAATCTGACATTTGTTTATTTTACTGTCTATACGTACCATACATAATGAATCAAGAAATATGGTTTTGAAATCGCTTCCGCGACTTTTTAATTAAAGTAATCATGCGTTCGTCTGATTAAGTAATATGTTAATTCATCGGATGCATACGAGATGTTTATGTCTGTCTTTAGAATTCCTCAATACTCTTGCATGTTAACATTTAGTAATTAGTAATAAGAAGGAAGAAGAAAATGTTAAAAATGATTATAAGATTTCACAATTTGCTTTCTCTCCATTAAAAACAAGATTTGGAGGAGAAATAGGACCATATTTTTTAAATACATAATTTATCCTTTACGTAGTATTCTATTTCCAGTTATAGTTGTAGGAAATAACAGTGAAAATGTTAAAGTCGTGTTAGATAATCAGAATAACATCACACAAAATGATAGTTGTTATAACAAAAGTGCAGTTGGATAATCAGAATGATCATTACCAAAAGAAAGATAATCAGAATGATATGTCTGGAAATAATAGTGGTTACAACAAAAATACTATAAAACAGTTTTTAAAATTAGTCAACAGTAATGATTGATTAACTGTTAATTTTTAAAATTAACAAATCTTCTTTAACGACCTATAATTATTGTAAAATAAATTAAATAAAAAGTAAAAAAGCATTGAACATACTACAAAATTCACTACTATAAATTAGCAAGATTATTAAAACAATGTATTATCATTATTTGAATTCTCAAACATATAAGAAACTATCAATAAATAGTAAATATACATACATTCACAATGCAAATCATCATTTAATTGCAAACTGATAACGTACAAACTACTGTAATGGAGAGTTTGAGAATTGTTTTTTGTTTTCCTGGAATCAATGGTTGAGAAATTTAGTTTCACATGTGTTGATATGCATTTAAAAAAAAATATTTTTCCCAAAACTATTTTTTAATCAAATTTTGAAAATATTTGTGTTAGAATCTTACTTTTTTATTTTATTAAAGTAAAAACATCATATTATTTGTTATTAAATTATATAATGTTATGAATAATTAAATAATTTATAAAAATATGTATAATTCTTTAATTTTTAAGAAATTTATCTAGAAATTCACATTAACCAATCACATAAATTTTATTCGTTCCTGATTATCGGGGGGCAGCTGTGCCTATTGGGCAATACGTACAATATCAGCTCAATTTTTCTCTCCAGAATATATAATCTAAAATCAAATTTGACAGGTGAGGCACTAATATTAGTTTTGTCTAAAGTATAGGTATTTTCTATAGTAGGTGATCTTGTTAGAATAAAATAAGATTATTATATATAATAAAACTCATCTTCTAAATATTTAATATAATGTATTCTTTTTACTCAAACTTGAGATTTTTAGTTTGATGTATTAATATTAGAAAACAATTTTAATTAATTAATAAATTAAAAATCAAGTTAATATAATTTTTAAAATAATTATTATAAAAATTAAATAAATTTATTATCTGATTTTATTTGTAATTAGATAAAAATTAAAACTATTTTAAACTCGTAATGCATTTTTCTTTTCTTTTCTTTTACAAGCCTATTTTGTATTTTCTTTTACAATTAAGTAATAAATTATATAATTTTAACTTTTATCAAGAAGTATAATTTAATTAATTAAACAAAGTTATTATAAATCATAGGGGTGTTCTAGATGCAGTTTGACTTTTTTTTTTAATTATTCGAACTAAACATAAAATTTAGATGTTATCAAATCCAAATCAAACCAATATTTTACTGTTTGAGATCTATTTTTGCAAATTTTTCACTAAATTATTACTGTATTAAAATTTATATACTTTATTTTGATCTTTTAAATCAAATTATATTAAAAAATTATTAACAATCTACAAAATTTATTAATGTGCTAAATATTCTATAATACAAATTTGTCAAATTTTTATCAATTTTAAATTAAACATATAGTAAAAAAGTCATTTAAGAAAAAAAATAGTATACCTTATATAAATTTTATATACATAATATTCTAAAGTGTTATAAAACTTAAATAAGAAAAACATAATACAGTATATAAATATTACGCTTTGATTCAATTTTGGAAACATAAGCCACAATCTAAATCAAACTGATGAGTTTGAACACAAAGCATCCATAAGTTATCAATTTTTATTGTATTTTTTTTATTTTAAATTGATTTAAATTTTAACACAATGATAAAATTTATAGTATAAACTATATACTATACAATTTTGATTTGACGTTTAGCATACAAATATCTGATCTCATGACTCGATAACTATACATAAATGCTAATATCTAACTGAAAAATAATAAAATTGAAAGCTCCTCCCTCAGAACACAACCACATACACTTCGGTTAATCCGAAAGAAGCTCATCGGAATCGTAAGACACAGCCGACGACATGGCCGCCGCCGTGACCGATGTGGCCCGCCGTCACACGATTAGCCAAATACTGGTCGACCTCGTCAAGTTCGCCGTCTGTTCCGCCATCGACGGCTCTCGCAGAATCATCCCTGGTCATTTCCTATCTCTCTAATTTTAGGAAAATAATTAAATTAATTTCATAATTGTTTTGAGTTTGTGATCAATTGAGTGCTCACTCAAGACTTGCTACTACTAACGTTGGGCAATTTATTGTTATTGTATTAAGTGGTGTGTTCTTGTTTGCGTGATTGTACAAATTTCATGTTGTATTGGTATTTTTGAAATTGTATCTCGAAATTTTGAAAGCATTGAGGAGAATGAAAAGATAAGGTAGTAGTTTTTGTAATTATTATTGACTAAAGACGAAATATTAAGCCAACCACTCATGTTTGATGTGTGCAGAAATTAAAATGAATCTACATGTGAAAAATTAGTAGTTGAGTGTTTGGGTGTGACAACTTGGGAGTATCTTGTCACATGTTTTATGATGCATTTATCATTCAGTCTTGTACTAGTAATTCTCATCCTTGATCCTATTTCATCCTAAAACTTTGGTTTTTAACTATATGGAATGACATCGTGTGATTCATGTAGCCGACCTCACTTAGTGAGATAAGCCTTTTTTTTTTTGTTGTTGTTGTTGTTGATCCTATTTCATCAGACAGCCATTATTGATTTATGACTTTATCAATTAGGATCTGGCCCTTCTAAGATGAGAGATGTGTGCGTAGAGGATAAAGTATACTTATACTTAATTAGAAAATTAATGGTTCAAAATTGTAATTAATTTTACGGTTTTTAAACATGTTCTTGATTTTATCTCATTTTCAACTTTTTTGTTTTTTTTGTTTTAATTAATAGATGTAAGTATGCTTTATTCTCTTGATAATCACCTGTCATCTTCGGGGAGTTAAAACCATTTGCGATTTCTCACTTGACCTCTTCATTATTCTTTTGGTTTGGAGACAAATATTTACGGATCCAAATATTAGTTTTGTATCTCCTTATGTGACACAGGCCTTTATTAAGAATTTGTGGTGAATTTACTGCATTCAGTGAGGGCTTTAATTTATTTCCTTGATGATCATCTTAATAATCCTTTATACTTAACACGTTGATACTACATTGACTATACACCATCAATATCAATTAATATCTCTCTTTGGGGCTGTAATATCATATATTGTAAGCATCTTGCTTTTCTAGGTTCCATTTAACTCCTTGCCTGTATATTACACATCAAAATCCTTACAATTTTTACACTTATTTCGGGGTAGAGAAAATGTGTTTCTCTTGTTTCCTTAAGTGGTAAAAAAAATTGTTAAATTAAAAATTTAGTACCCAGTTCCTACACTTTACATCATTTTTTAGTTTAGTCCCTACATGTTTCATATGCAAATATCATTACTGTATTTATTACAGGTAGGAAGCAGGTAGATAAGATGCTGCCAGAAGGATTAATAAACATACCCTTGCTAACCCCTGTAAATGCCAAGAAACACCCTGATTTAAAGGTTGCAAATGACCTCCCTTTTGAGACAAAATTTTTTGAGGAAGTGAAGGAAGACATGAATAACCTAAAGCAGCAGTACAAAGCATCAATCAAACGTGTTGAAGAATCACAGCCACCAAACAAATCTGATGGTGGCTTTAAGGAAATCAATCTTGTGCAGGGCAATGGAAGGAGAGTATTCATTCGATCTCGTCTATAGAATGGATTTTTCATAACATACACTAGAGATTCTACGTATCCATAAGATAGTGCAACATAAAATGTGCTTTGTTTTTCTATTCTCCCATCTCACCAATTTAGATGGGAAGGGGGATAATAACTGGGCTTGAGGTTTGACCGTATGAGCCTGGGTACTGTCACCACTTGAGGTATACTAAGTTTCTTAGGTCCTATAACATGTCCTTTCCATGGTATTTATATCATATAACATGTCTCGTATGTAACATGTCCAATAACATCTATTTTTTTCCAATGAATATACTACAATTTACAAACCCCACATGCTTTTATTTTTTTATTTATTTCAGTGCAATACAGAAAATTGGAGGCATAGTTATGTTTTAAAAACTGGACGGGTGGGTTAGATTATGAACTATGCATTTGTTACGAACATTATTCTATTGGTTTTTGCTAACTATTGCCATTAGGGTAACAACTAAGGAATCAATAGTGAAAAGTTTTTTCTAAGAAGTGTAAATGTTATGGGGTATATTCTCACAATTTTCAGAAAACCTTGTGTTTATTGATTTTTTAATCTTTTATTTGATCAGCTGAACTAAATTAAATCATTACTTGAGGGTTTTCTCGGTCTAAATTAAACTAGTTTTTAAGACATTAAATGAGTTTGTTTAAACTTAATTTTTTTTATATAAGTAATTTTTTAAGAAACATATAGGATTTGTTTCTTTTTCCTTTTTTTAAGCAAAAACAGTTTAGACAAATGGTCAGCTTGTTTAGACTTATTTGTTGAAATAAATGTTAATTTTTAATAAAATAAGTAATTTTTATTTTTTTAGTATGTTTGTCTAAACTATTTCTGATAATAAAAAAGTTTTCTATTTATTTTGAGAAGTAAATCCTATCTACTTCTTCAAAAACATTTACATAAAAAAAATTATTTTAAAGTTACTTTTTTTAAGTTTAAAAAAATTCACTTATGCATATTAAAAAAATTACTAATTTTATTAAAATAAACAGTTATCTCAACAAATAAATTTAATTCGTATTATTTGACTTATGTGAAAAAACAAGATTGTCAAAAGGAAGGTAACATAAGAAAGCGCATTACACAGATGATCAATATGTGCAATATACTCTGATGTCATGTAAAAGTACAAGCACATGGCATTAGCAAATAATCCATTTTAAATTAAATTCCTTGCACATTTTAGCAAAACATTGTTTGAAAACAAGGAAACCATCACATAAGAGGAAAGAGAGGGACGGAGTTGGAAACATACAGTGAGCTAGTGAATCCAGCCGGTTCTTTTGTGAAGGTTGTGTGAGGGTTTTGCTCCGTGTAACTATGATTTCATTTCTGATGTCCTAATTTATGTTATCAAACTTCCAGAGCTTCTTTTTGTTGTTGGATTAAGTTAAAGGAGAAGAGCATTTGAAATGAGCCAAATTCATACTAATATGCAAAACTAACAAAATAAGAATGAAAATATGTTAATTTAACACTTTTATTATGTTATATCAATTATAAGTTTTGAAAGATAATGTTGCTGAAAAAGTTCAAATATAAAAAGAAGGGGGATGGTTTGGTTCGCTCTACTATTTAGTGTGTTTGATTTATTGGTGGCATGTACTCCAAGACCGTTGAATAGAAAAGTATGAGATAGAAAACTTTAAAATGAACAGACGTTTAGAGTCAATGAATGGAGAACCAAACACACGGTTAGTTTTGTAAGATGAAGGGACAGTTTTTCTCAGCATGTTGATTACCACGTTAGAAGGGGTTATAACTTGTCTGAGTTTAACTGCTTGTGACTAGGCAAGTCAAATGAATCAAGACATGAAAACACCATTCAAGAAGTTTGCCATTAAAGTCCCAAACAAGATCATCGATCTCTTTCTTCTTTTATTTTTTAACTGAAGAAAAAATGGATATCGACATAATATCTTTTTGGTTTGACTGTTCTAAATATTACATACGTAAGAAGGTAAAGTTGGTGATAGTCATTCACTAGAAAATTAATAATCAAAACTTTAATAACTGCATAATTTATCGTATATATCCATGTTTTTACCACAATTTCCAATCAATGACTATTGCAATTGCAAGTTGAAAGAGGCTATGAAGCACACCAAAAAAAAGGTTATAATCAAGTATGTAATAGTAAATAGCTTGTAATTAGGTCTGCAATGAGTCAAGACAAATACAAATAATTAAAGCAGAAAATCCAAGCAGAAATGTTGGACAAAACTTTCTAGATCATTAGAATAGGCATCAATATATCTAGATTTTATTAAAAAGACCCTGCCACACATTTGTTTACTAATTGTCTCATGGAAGAGAGGCGGGAGAGAAGCAACACTCATATTGAAAGTACATACATTGATGTTCTTTAACAGCCAAGTAATCCATGTCCTGGAATCACTTTGACTTTTTATCTGAAGGCGCACTGTTAACCTTGTATGGAGCCGCACTGTATGCATATTGCTGATATATTGAGAAGAAAACCATTTCAACACAAACCAAAAGGTTTTGGTAGCCTTCCTCAATGCGTTCCACAGCTAGCCAGGAATAACGGGATTGGATTATTCCCAGTGCTGCCAGGAGATCAAGCACAATTCCCTGTATAATTGAATAAAGTTAGTTGTTAAACTAATATAACATCTGTATTAAACTAACACAATCTCGTGTAACTAAAAAGAGGTAAAGGGCTATGCTTGGATTGACAGAAAGCCATGATGGGATGGAATGTTAAATGGAACAAAGTATATAGAAACATAATGGACTACAACCTTCATTTTAATATTTGGATATGTTATGATGGAGTGGAACAAAATTTCCAACTTTCCATTCCATCTCATTCCTCCCAAATTGGAGACAGAAAAATGAAGAGAAAACGGAATAGGATTAAATAGGTTCAATTCTCATTTTACCATGAAACATAAAGCCATTTTATTTCATTTCCCTCTGTTCCATCTTCTCCCACCAATCCAATAACCTTAGTTCCACTATAGTGTGTTTGTGGTGTTCATAATCCTGGGTAAGTTAAATGTTTTCCTTAGCCTAAATTGAAATCCCTCAATATAAATAACCTAAAACTAATAAGTTAACTAAAAGTAGCATGCTGCGACTAAAGACTATCAGTGGTTGACAAATTGAAAATCCAAACCAAAATTCAGTATTTCATCTGAAAAAATGACTTCTAATAGCACCATCCAAATTCTACAGAAGAAAAGTCTTATATAATTGTCTATCAATCAAGGTTCAAAGAATCAAGGTAAAGCATAGGAATATACCTGCCAAAAGCAGAAAAAGACAATCCCTTTTATGCATAAAAACTTGGCAAGAGGCTTATGTGGCTCCAGCTCTTTAGAAAACACATGGTAGAAAACAACAAGAGAATACAATGCCAGTGAAACTGAAATGTTCAGAATGACTGTGTTTATCCAGCTGACCCAAGTGGGATAAACTTCAAGATACTGTAGAGTTATCATCAAGATTGAGCACACTGGACGTATCACGACAAATTGCCAAGTCCAGTTTTTTAGAAGCTTCAGTGTTTTATGGTCCAGACGAGTAGTGTGAGGCTGCAGATTGTGGCCATCATGAGTTAAACTTCACATTTATAAGTAGAAATTTCAGGGAAGTAAACACAATACAGTGGTTAGTGTAAACAACTTAATTGATGAAACAAGTGTATTATTCCATGAATTGCTGGTGATCCTATGCATCTTATAAGACATGCAACTTTCTGCATAAGATCCCAAGCAAGACCATGTAACTGAACCCTCTTTCATTTGGACAAAACAAAAAATAACTGAGTTTTTTTTCCAAAGTGATGGCTTATAATGGAGAACATGTATACTAACCTGTAGGTATAATACCTTAAATTAGATTTTTTTTAATGAGAAAAAAGGAAAGAAAACTGGCAGGCTATTTAATTTATTGATATACTACAAATAATGTTTTTACTAAAATAAACGTATTCATTATTGTTCTATGTAACCCTTATGTCCCTTTACAGTCATCTTGCGTGTGTGTACAAAACCAAGTTGCTGCCACTGAAAGGGAAACATCAAATTTGGTGTAAGTGGGATCTCAATATTAGTGGCCACCTTAAGAATGCATTATCTTTCTAAATCGATACAGACTCATTATTTATCACAGTGGAATGACAAATAACATCAGTAATACTAATATACTGACGAATAAAGCACCCCCATTTCATGGTAAATGGTCCAAGATACCACACATCTACTACTACAAAAAGTAAAAACTCTTCCTTTATGTGATGCATCATTTCTGCAAACATAATCATGCAGAAGACATGCAGAAAACATTATTAATCAGAACATTACAAAAATAGTTTTGGGTATCAACCACCTGAAAAAGAGTCATCGGAAATGAATGGTGAATTTCTCTTCCCTTGATCTCATCCGGCACTACGTTCTTACTTAAGGAGATGTTTAGATAATTGTACATCAAGCCCAAAAACTTAGCAATCACCTGTAGGCAAGACATTGAGGGCAAGACATTGAGTAAGTTGTGGATTATAGTACATTAAATTACTAAATTGAAAGTACTAGTAATAGTTTCCCACAAGGTCATAATAACATTTCCAGGTACAAAATCTTACCAGAGCTTCATAGCACTCTTTAATTGAGTCCAAGAATGTGAAAAATGCTTCACTTCCAAAGAAATTTATCAAACCAACATAGGAGTCCACAGCGTACAATGGGGCCATAAGGATTATAATTACTATGGCCTTTTGCTCCTTTGGTTTCTTCCAGTTCAAAACATGTTCTGCGAGTAGCTTCATGGAGAAGTGCACTGTTATCATGACACATAAAGTTGATCCATACAAAACGATCTGCGCAGGATGCATTTTGATTATCTCTGATGTGTTGAGCTTCGAGAGATTCTAGATATAGAACCTGCAGAAGGATGACTAAAGTGGTTGAGGGAACTCATCTGAAGATAATAATATCTTGAAATGTAGCACATAGGACTACACTCCAATACATAAGCTTTCTAACAAAGGTTTATTGACTTTTAACACTTAGCCTGAACAAAATAGTTAGCTTCCATTATGCTAGTTGACAAGGATGCCAATTCTGTAAGTTTGAAGTGAGCTTTCCACAGATGGTTAGTCAACTGATCATTTGTTACTTCTATAAACGTTGATTATTAATTTTCCACTTATCCATAAAGAGACAGGAGGAGTGAAGATTATTTCATTAGATCTAGCATTTCTTCAACCTGATTCTAATTCTAATTTATTTATTTTTCTTCCATTTTACAAATCAGTCTGGCAATCTGGCATCCACACCTATAGTTAATTTGAACAGGTAATGTTGAAGACTTGTTAAAATAAGAATACAATCCCAATAGACATGGGATTTATTTTGAGAGGAATAGACATAGGATTTACAATAGGAGCTTCCTCCCAATTTGAGAAGGCTGGAGGTGAATCAGTTGATTTAATTTTTACATATGACTTAACCATGAGAGAAGAAGTAGCAAAGGCAAACGTTTCATAGTTCATTATATCAAAACTTCTTTTAATCACCAAAGTACAATAGTCCTCCAGACAAATGCTTACATATTTTCAAGTGCATCCCTTTTTCTATACATTAACAAATTATTACTCCCTTCTTTTTTATTTGTTAACTATACGTAACATCTTATTAGGAAATGGTCTTGCTTATGTTAGATCCATCATTCTTTTCAATTGTGGCTGCCACCATCACAGTTGCAGTCATGTTGTAATTATCAAAATTGTGGGAAATTGCAGACAAATACATCTATAATTGCAGCCACAATGTAGTTGCATAGACCTCAAAAACTGCAATATTGCAGCCATAAATGTGGTTGCAAAATGGATAAAATCTAGTATCTATTTGAATTTGACATGCACATTTCTACAGTTAAAGAAATATTCTTGTGCAAATGAAAACCATCCAAAGCTAGTTGCATCATGTCAATCTGTGGATCACTTCATGGAATTCCCACATTTGCATACTTCTCCACAGAAAATCTGCTGTACCTTCTTATTCCCCCCCACCTATCTCTCCCAACAGTTTAAGATTGATTTAACCCCACCAAATGGTCTTTTTTACCACTCCCAAATGGTCTTCTCTGCTACTCAGATTCTTTTCATGACAAGGCTTTACTCTGTCTACATCAAATTACTCACATCACAATGAGAGATGAATTCTAGCAGCAAACACAAAATCACAAGATAAAATGCTCGTCTCTCGATAAAGGTAAAGATGTAAGTTGTGATCCAATGGGACTTTGGACTATCCCGCCTGAACCACACCTTGGACGAGACAAGGCAGACAACCTTCGCCTTTCAATGCTCGAGGGTTGTGGACTGTCCTGACCGATCCTTGCTTAGATCCTCTTGAACTTATGGCATTATCTCGGTCATCTACACTGTGGGCCAACCTAGATCACTCATTTAGGACCACATTTACTCCAAAATCAGCCTCATTAATCTCCATTGAACCCCAATATTCTGTTACTTCTGTTATGGAATTATTTATCTAAACTCCTCCATCAATTACCACAAACCCTTTTAAATAGACACATTCTGGAGTATAGAACTCACCCTGGACTCTCAGAGAACCGAGGATAACAGCAGTTCTAGCGAACACAAGTATGTTTCCCTGGAATCTCAACAAATACATTTAAAAAAAAAAAAAAAAAAGACTTTGGCTGGCTAGTGTGACTGACTATTAACATAAAAAATATCACAAACACTAAATCTTAAATACCCTTTGTTCTGCACCTCGAGCAACCAAAACTGAAGAACTGAATCTAGATTTATAGAGATGATGAATGAACTGAACAAAAAAACATGTATAGTTTATATGTCAAAGAAGCAAAATAGATAAAGTTGCATCATCAACAATTTCTTTAGACACGACTATGCATATTATGTCACACAGGAGTATAATTACACTGATTCACTAGAATAATAAGTTTGGAAATACAAGAAGGAATGGCGGTGTTACCAAGGTTCAAAACTTTGATTTGCCTTCTTCTTCTTTGGTGATTGCTGCACTTGTTTGTTGGGTGTAATGAACACTACAATGAAATTCTTTCCGTGTGCCGTAGGTGGTTGGGTTCATTAGATTGTAGTTGGATAACACAAAGACAACATCTTGTACTGAAGTCAAAGTCCTCATCAATTTTCTGGAATATACGAATGGTCCAGATACTAGTATTTTAATACACAGTATAAATATTTATTTTATATTTTTAAATATATAAAATTATATTATAATTCAAATTCGTCAACATTATGATATAAAATCGACATTTGAATGTACAAACTTCTCATAATTCGTCACTAAGCAGACATTGCACGTGTCTTCCTGACAAATTGGTTCTTTTAAGAATAAAATAAAAAAGAAAGATGATAAAGATTAAATAAGAAATGAAAGTGTACAACTAGTTTGAAATTAGATTTTATTTGTAGTAAAGTGGCTCTTTAAATAGTATGTAATTAAAATATGATAATAGTGTAGTTTATAATGTTAATCAAGGAACAAATGGTCTAAAATTTATCAAAACGAAAAGTATCGACACTATAATAGTAATTAGAGCAAATTACGCGCATCTTTGTATATTTAAATTCCGTTACAGATGCACCCCTACACATTGTAACGGTGTTTATATCCGTTAATTCCAATTTGTCATGTGCACGGCAATTACAAATTTGGACAAAATTATCCTTGTCTTCTTCGCAATTGCAAATTTGGAGAAAAAACCTAACACATCTAAATGTAGAGAGTGCTCCAATCACGAATCTCTCCAAAAGCTTCTCCTCACCAAAGCCGTTGTTGTCAACGACAACACCTTCTCCAAAGCCTCCCTCGCCGCTGAACAAGCCCCGCATGATCAAGCTTCTCCAGCAACGACTCGAGTCCTTGGGGAGAGAAGTCGTCGCCATCGGACCTGATTGGACGGTTTCGGTCCGCCAGAGAAGGAAGAAGTGGCGCCGAAAGACGTAAAAAATGTGCTTAGAGCACTACTGCAAATCGAAGCGGTGAAATTGAAGCTAAAAATAATTCCCCGAGTTGCATAACAAATTCGGAGTTCATTCGAATGTGCGCGCAAGAATTGCAAAGATCAAGAGCAGGCGAAGATGGTCGACGATTCAGTGTTGAATATTATCATAGGCAATGCCATATTCCTCAGTTCCAAATAGCTTAATTTCTTTCCTTCTTTTTTATTCAGTTTTAAATTTTAATTTTTTAATCTTTTTTTTTTTTCTATTTTCTGTTATTATTTGGTTGTGTTTCAATGTGTGGGGTCTTTTTTTTTTTTTTTATGTAAAGACCATGGGTCCAGATGTTTTTGCTCCTAGTTTGAAGGAATTTGTGTAGCATTGATGCAAAGAACAACAAATCGAATTACTGAGGGGAAGGCTACCATTGTGGGGATTGAGGAACTAATTTTATTTTCTGTTTTCCTTCCTTGTTGCTACTCATATCTGCTGCGTTTTTTGGCTTTTGATATCAGTTGTACCAATATCACTGTACCTGATAACGGGTACCACTTTAATGTCGTTACATGAATTTGGATCTGGAGTTGAAGATTAGGGATGAAGAGGTGAAAGAAACACAGAAAGGGCTTTTTTAGACTTTTCACTTAAAAATTAACACCTGTGAGACTTGGAGGGTGCGAAAATAATGGATTTTAACGGAGGGAAGGCAAGTGTATTAAGTCCTAGGAAACTGAGTGTAATTTGCTGGTATAGATCATAGGTTCCAATATCATTAAGGTCATTATAATATAAGCGTTTTGTTGTATTGATCATCTTAAAAAAAATTGATGTTTATGTTTCTATTAAGTGATCTTTCCATTTTAGTTTCCCTCTTTATTTAGTTTATAATTGTTAATTCTTTTGTATAGATTCGTTTTATACTATTGATTTTATTTGATTTTAGTCTATTTTTTTTTTAAAAATATC
>PYAF01006063.1:419959-439584 GCA_007407185.1 Glycine tomentella | reverse complement strand
TTGAGATGTATTGATCTGTTATGCTTGAAATGTGAACTGAACCCTGTGATAGGGGATTTATGCGCATGGCTATGATGTGATTGATTGTGGCATGCCTGGTTGAATGTGAAACCTGATTGTGCATGCTGTGCTTGAATAGTATCCTATTGTAGTAGGATAGATGATTGAGATTGAGTAAGACCTGGTGAGAGATGAGCCTATGGTATGGAGGTAGCCTCCTACGTGGAGATGTTCCCATATACACAGAGGTAGCCTCCCCAAGCAATTGTATGGTGTTAGAGGATGAGATGGCCCTGTGATACATAGAGGTAGCCTCGTGATAAAAGATGTACCTATGTTCACAGAGGTAGCCTCACCAAAAGGAGATGTACCTGATATATAGATGAGCCTCGTGAGATAGAGATGTACCTATATATCTAGAGGAAGCCTCCGCTAGGGATACATGCAGGAGATGTGCCGAGTATATAGAGGTAGCCTCCCTGGGAGGAGATGTTCCTATATACTTAGATGTAGCCTCTGCATGGCAGTTATTGATGTGATGAATGGTTTTATGCCATGAGTATGCCTTGGTTTTGGCTGATGGATGTGTATAGCCTGATTGGGGTCAGGTGTATGGTGCATGATGATTGATTGAGTGATTCACTGATGATGATTGTGATTGTGGTTGATATATATATATATATATATATATGTGTTGTCAGTGAACCAGGGGAAGGAAATACCTTCAAGGGCCCTGAGTTTACTGAGATTTTATATCTCACCCCTTGTGTGGGGCTATGTTTTGCAGGTGATTCTTCCAGAGTAGCAGAGAGACCCCAAGGCAAGAAGCCTATGCAGGATTAGCTGCTGATAGACACCTTAGGCTAGAGGACTTGAGCATGTTGCTCAGATATTTTGTATTTTGTTTTGGTTATGGATTTTGATGTACCCTAAGGGGATATTGTATAGTTTTGTACTGTACAGAGGAACTTATATGTATATTCACCATATTATAGTGTACAGTGTTATACAGATGACATTGGATGTTGTCACTTTTAGTATATGCTTCCAAACTGCTTAAACTCTGATTGATTATCTGTTTGATTATGATGTGTGTTTGGTAATGACCCTGATTAGTGGATTGGGGGGTTACACTAATCCTTCATCACTAACTCGTTCTGAGCAAATTTCTCTACTGGACCCTGGGCTAATTCTAGCCCCAGCTCATATGGGTCACTATTCACAGGAAACCCCAAATCCCAAATTAACCGGAGGAACTCGAGTTTCTTAGCTTAGTGGCGACTAGAAAGGCTTCAGGACAGCTTCCCCGAGCTCTGTGGTCCGTATCAGGCCTTCAATTTTTGCCAAACTCGAGAATCAGAGGTTTTCCTCCAAAAAGGAAAACTCAGCAAAAGGGATTTTAGAAAGAAAAGGATGAAGGATTATAGCTTCCTCAGGGTTTCTCTCAAGCTTAACAGAGAAAAGAACGTGTTTAGGTCATCAACTAAGGTCCCTAAAAACTTGGAAGGTCTCTAATGGAGGTTGGAAGGTCCAAGGAAGAAAAAGAACTGATTTCCCCTCTCCTTTTCGCGATTTGACCCTTATATACTGCCCCTGACCGACATGCGGTGCCCTTGGCGCCACCTTGGCACTGATGGTGCCAGCTTCCAATGCATCTGGCGCCCTTGGTGCCACTCCGGTGCTTCTGGCGCCAACTTCCAGCATTTGTGGCGCTCCTGGGGCCAACTTCCAGCATCTGTGGCGCTCCTGGCGCCACACTGGCGCTCCTGGCGCCACACTGGCGCTCCTGGCGCCACACTAGTGCTCCTGGCGCCAACTTGCATCACCGCCACACTGGTGCTCCTGGCGCCACTCTGGCGCTGATGGCGCCACATGTAGAATTAGCCTATGTACCCCCGGTAGTACATAGGCTTGTTGGCGCGGTACCTTCTGTTCTGCTTAATTTCTGATATTTTCACCTGCTATATACTTACCAAAAGTAAGCTATTTATTTCTTTTACTCTTTTTTATAAAAAGCCTAGGTTATTATATTGTCCAGGTCCTCCCATGTACTCATGAGGTCTTTCTTGCCCTTGGACTTGTGTTGTTTGTGTTTATCCTTGGACTTCTCTAGATCTGGACACACATACTTGAAGTGACTATACATTTTGCCCCCATAGCAGATGATGGAGCTCTTTTCTTTATCTTTATTTTCCTTGAACACCTTCTTGGAGAAGTTATTCCATCTGGTTCCACCTTGTGCTTCCACCTCTTTTGAATTTTCCTCAAGATGAAGGAAAGCTAATCATGCTCATAAGATTCTCTTTCAGAATCTTCATCAGAGGAGCTATCACGCTCAATGCTTTGGATGCACTTCTGGAAGATGATTCTTTAGAATATGGACCCTTCTTTGTCTTTTCTATGCTGAGAGCTAGGGATTTTCCTTTCTTCAATCCTTCATCTTGTTGAAGTTCTTGTTCGTGAACCTTCAATGTTCCAACAAACTCCTCCTAGGACATGGAGTCAAGGTTCTTTAGAGCCCTCAACATTGTTACCTATGGTCTCCATTTTCTAGACAAACTTCTTAAGATTTTGTAAATATGATCATAGTTACCATAAGTTCTGACTAGAGACCTTAATTCATTTAAAATGGTTTGGAAGCGTCCAAACATACTATGTATGTCTTTGCCTTTCTCCATAGTAAAGAGTTCATACTTATGTGTGAGGAGACTTAGTTTGTTCCTTTTTTTACCTATGACATTCCCTCGTTGGTTATGGCTAGAGTGTCCCACATTTGTTTAGCACTCCTGAAGCTATGGACTTTGGTGTACTCTTCTTCAGAGAGGGCACATAGCTGAACATTCTGAGCCTTGGAGTTGAGCAGGAATATGAGTTTTCTCTCTTTCATCCATTGGATCCCTTGGATCTCATTTAGTTCGGCATCATATGAAATGTGATTTCCATTTAATACTACGTTCCATAGGTTGATGTGTATGGAATCAAAGTGCACAATCATCTGTTCCTTCCATTAGTCATACTTTACACCTCTAAACATAAGCGACTTGCTGGTCCTTCTTCCATTTCTTTCTTTGGTTGTTGGATTTTTTCCTCAGTATTGTTAAATAATTAACCCGAGAGGCTAAACTATGATGCCAGCTGAAGTATAAAAGATCACACTAGAAAGGGGGAGGGGTTAAATAATGTGTTAACCAAAGATATAAACCTTTTTGCAAAGAAGAGTTTTTCACTCTAGAAAACAATCAAGAAAACATATATGAACTGTGTTGTCTAGTGAGTGAAAAACAATTTTAGTTAAAAGAAAAGACTATCATCCAATGAATGATAAAACAAAGTTTTCTTAAAAGCATTTCAAATGACACTTGTGTGACAATGTGTCAAAGAAAACTTGATAAAATACAACTTAAAGCTTAACAGAGAAGTAAAAACTATTGGGTACCGCGCAATAACACAACAACCAAGAAAAGAGAAAAGGGAAGAAGAAAACAACACACAGAGTTTACCCTGGTTCACCCAATGTGGGCTACGTCCAACTTTTCACTATATTCCCTCACACACTCATACAATTGCACTCAAATTACAAGGAAATATATAGACTTAGAAACTCTAAGCACCATAGCTATTCATGGGCCCAAGCCCAAACTATAAATAATAAAACACGAGGCCAACAACAGTACTAAGCCTTGAAAAAAGTACCCGTGCATTTATGCTGACAGCAGAGTATGAGCCATACCCAACAAAAACACTTGGTTTATACAGATTCACTCAAACTAGGCTATGTCTAGTTCTGCTTCATAAACTGTTAAGGGTTCCACTAATCAATACTAATTACACACAAGTATTCTAACCTACCACTCTTGACTACACAAGTATTTTCAAGTTCACTACTAGCACACTTCTTAGACTCCCCTGAATCTAAGAACACCCAAGTATTGTTTTGTTACTAAGCCACTCCTGACTTTCACAATCAGATTGTTTGGTTGAATACAATGATTCACATACTCAAAGAGTGGATAAACAATAAGCTCGAATACACAAGATAACTTTGCTAAGCAAAGGATTGAACTATTTCAAGTACATAATGTATCATCCAATGACTATAAAGTAATATCGCTTTCAGTTCTCTTCTTCACTATTTATAGACTTCAGTGAAGTATCCATTGTGGGATCCTTGCCTTCTTTCTTGATATGACCATTGTCATATATCTTAGCACAAAGGCATGTGGAACGCTTTGGTTTGAGAGAGAAAAAGCAATGTACAGACAACTATTGGTGAATTACAAACAACTGTAGTTGTCTCTCCCTTTGTCAAAGGCGACCCTTGAGGAGTATACCTTGTTCATTCCTTGTTTTTGTCTTTACCTTAAATTCAAATGTTAGAAGTTTAAATGTAAGAGAGGAAAAAGCAAAATATTCAAATGGTTAGGTTTGTGCACTTCCTTTTTATTGCTAATGTTGAACTCAGTACATTACATGGACGACACTTATCCATTATATAAAAATAAAGTGTAATTGATTAAGTCCATTGGAAGGAAGTTAAAGAAACTCAGTATGTAGACAATGGTTTTCACAAAGAATGGACGATAGTTTTTTACTAGCGTGTTGGACGCTGAATATTACTTGTTAATAAAATAGTTTTCCACCTAACGATTGGACGCGTACTAAATAGAGCTACAGAGTAAGAAATAATATCAAGTGTGCTCATAGTAGTATATGTTCATTTATTAAGAGCTCATTAGTTTATCAATTACTTATACTTTTTTAATCATCAACATCATGGGCAAGGATGGATCGTCTAATTGTATCATTGGACCATCCAGTCCTAACATACTGTTCTTAGGAAGTCTCCAAGGAAAATTAAAGCACCTAAAACACATGGCTTTGATGATATCATCTCCTATGCACTCTAGGTAGCATAAGAATTTGACTTATTCGAACCAACCACCTATCATGAAGCAATTACTTATTTTGAAGCTGATTAGTGGACAATGGATATGAATGAGGAAATTGAACCCCTTTAGAAAAATCAGACTTGAGATTTTGTTGAGTTACCTGAAGGTAAAAGAGTTGTTGGATGCAAATGAATCTTCAAGAAGAAATCTACACTGTCAAGCACTGAAGTCATAAAGTATTAAGCCCGTCTTGTAGCTAAGGGCTATAGTCAGAAGGAAGGTATAGACTAAATGAGATTTTCTCTCCAGTTATAAGACACACGTCCATTCGTGTTTTACTTGCTCTTGTTGTAACTATGGACATGGAGCTAGAGCAACTTGTTGTGAAAATATATTTTCTCCGTGGAAAGTTAGAGGAAGAAATTATGATGAAATAACTAGAAGGTTTTGAGGTGCAAGGAAAGGAAGATTCTTTTTGTTGGTTGAAAAGGTCTCTCCATGGACTAAAGCAATATCCAAGATAGTGGTATAAGAGATTCTATCAGTTCATCGTCTCTCATTGGTACATTAGAAGTCCATATGATTCATATATTCATCATAATAAGGTGAAGAATGGTGCATACATTTATCCGTTTCTCTATGCAGATGACATGCTTATAGCATCTCGAGACAAGTCTGAAATTCAGAAATTGAAGTCACCACTTTGTAGTGGATTCGAGATGAAAGAAACGGGAGTAGTTGGAAATACTTTGGGTAGGAAATCACGAGGGATCGTGCTATAATTAGATTTTCTTATGTCAAAATGAATACATTTGAAAATGTTGAATTGCTTTGGGATAACAACAACAAAACCAATATGTACTCCTTTGACATTGTCCATTCATCTCTCTATACTTAATACTACTCAATCAAAATTAGAAAATGAATACATGTCTCGTGTTTCTTATGCTAGTATAGTCGGAAGTCTTATGTATGCCTTGGTATGCACAAGACCAAATCTAGCACAAGCTGTCAGTGTAGTGAGTAGGTATATGGTAAACCTAGGAAGAAACATTTGCAAGCAATTAAATGAATATTCAGGTACCTTAAGCGTATAACTGATATTGGACTTAGCTACCAAGCTAACACATCTTGTGCACTTGCTGGTTATTCAAATTTTGACTACCTTGCAGATTTGGATGCAAGATGATCTGTGATAGGTTATGCTTTCACAATTGGCAATTTCCTTGTTATTTGGAAAGCTACACTTCAGCCCATAATTTCATTGTTAACAACAGAGGAGAATATATGGCCCTGGTAGAAGCAACGAAGGAAGGAATCTGGTTAAAGGGTCTTATCAGCAATCTTGGGTTTCCATAGGATAAAGCTATCATATTTTGCGACAGTCTGAGTGTAATTTGCTTAGCCAAGGATCAAGTCCTTCGAGAAAGAACTAAGAACATTGATGTTTATATATCACTTCATTTGTATTGAGAAGAGGATTCAAGCCTAGAAAGTTGATACAAAAGAAAACTCGGCTGATATGCTCACTATTGATTGTTGGATGATGGACGATAAAGATAAGGTGGATGTCAATGTTGGTCTTTTGGTCTAGTACTCTTGTCTTCTGCATTGGTCATCCAATCTTCTGTAATCTGGTGGAGCATTCAGTTATATAGAAGGGAGAATCCAATCTAGTGGTTTATTAACATAGGTTGTGTTGTAATTGTAATTGTTTCTGTTGAAACTGATTTATGTTAGACAACTAGTTGTTGTCTCCTTCATAAGAAGCTTTGTATTATGGGTTCAAAGAGAGCTGGAGAGTGCTTTGAATCCCTTCATTGAAAATACTATTATTTGCAATAAACTTAAATTTTTTGCACAATATCTCTTCTTCGTCTATCATTTGAACTTTTCATCTGAATAAAATTTCTCAAATCTTCCTAACATTCACAAAGTCTATTCCTAAAAGCAAATTTATGCATTGTCTGGATCTGCTCAATGTAGATTGCTGGAAATAAATTTGCATATCTAATTCAAAATTATTACTGAACCCAGGTGGAGATTATTAGAAGAAAGAGGTGTCTGGATGACACTGAAAGAGGTGACTAGACGACACTAACTATATCGTCCAATGTAGTCCTCTATGCTAGAATTTGTCTTCTGTCTGGTGGAGGATCCAATTATGTCTAACAATGTATCGTCCAATATGTTTAGTTAGTTGTTAGATGGTTTAGATAAAAAGTTATGTTTGTAATTGTTTTCTGTTATTTATTTTTAAGTCTGTTACACTTCTATATAAGGGAGTTAGTTAGAAAGGTTAAGTGCTATGAGAATGCTAAACACACATATTGTAATTTCATTGTTCTAATCTCCAATAATAATAGTACTCCTTTTCTCGCATGTTATGATTATCTATTTTTCTTCTTCCCTTATCTAAATTTGTCTTTCTCAGTCTTAAACCCGACAACTTTAATTTTAACAAAATGTTTAATCTTTATCGGAAAAAAATTAGATTATAAAGAAAAAACAATTACTTCTTTCAAAGAATATTATTTAACATTCTATGTATACAAAAATAAAAAAATTAATTTTCAAGAAATAAAAGATTATTTAATTAAGGTTTAATATTTTTTTGTTGAAATGAAAAAAATTTAGCTCAATAGAAGGATTTATGCATCATTCTTACATCGTCACGAAAATTATAACATAAATAACTAAATTAAAACACACACACACACATGCACACACATACACACAAAATTCAGAATAAAGAGAATATATGTTTGTTAACTGATAATTCAATTGGTCTTAATGTTGAATATAGGGGAAGTTGCAAGAAGAATCAAAGCAAGAATGAAGAAGAAGCTTGATGATTGACTTAAAGATATTTTTGCTTTTACATGCCCAATCAAGTATGAAGACATGTGCAATTTGTTTAAGTTTGATTCAAGTACATTGCTTTGTGATCCTTGCATTGTAATTTGCATGTCTCATTGAACTTGTGTACATAGGTGCAATTAAAACTTGAAAGCTGCTAAATGATTTCAAAAGAAAATAAATTCTCATGGCTATGTTTTTGGAAAAATGAAAACTTACTATTTTAATCGATTACACAGTGTTTTAATCGATTAAATACTTTTGTTCTAAATCTAAAAAGTTATGAAGAACACTTTAATCGATTACAAGATTGGGTTAATCGATTACATAGTGTATTTTGGAAAATCATACATTGTTGTTTTAATCAATTTCCATTTATCGTAATTGATTACATAGGCTTTTTAGAAAACTCTACTTTTCTGCTTTAATCGATTACATTGTGAAATAATTGATTATTCTATTCGTAATCTTTTTCTAGATTGCTGAGGAACAATTTAATCGATTACACTAGCGGATTAATCAATTATTGTCAGTTAAATTAGTTTTTTAAAAGCCCTTGTAAGTCAGTTCTTTATAAATAGACCTTGTGCGAATTATTCAAAATACCTGAGTGACTTACCAAAAAAGAAACCAAGCTTTCTAAGTGTTCAAGAGATGGATTTCCTTGTGAGTAATACATCTTGTGAAGATCAAGATTTCTGAGTTTTTTAGAGAAGATGTGCTAACGAAAAGAAGTTTTCAAGATATTGATTCTAAGCATTAGAATTCATACTACCTGGATTGTGTGGTAATCTCATTTCATTTTCATTCATTCATACATGAAGGATCACAGGTAGTGTTTATCTTGAATCATTCTTTTTAGATTTTCTAAGAGTTTGTTGTGTTGTTATATTTCAAATTGATTCTTTGTAAAGCATTCTAGAGAAGGGTTCTCTAGGTTTGAAGATTTGAGTGAGTAGGTTTCTCAAGATCTTTGTGACTTGTATTCTAGTAGTGCTTTAGAATTCAGAATCTTTGTCTAGTGTTGATAGAGATTGTCACTTGTTGTGCTTGTACAATCATAATTTGATATAGTGAAAACTCTAACCTAGTGTTGGTTGAAAGACACTAGATGTAGTCTCCATGTTTGTGAGGTGAACCGATATAAATTGTTGTGTGATTGATTCTTTATCTATATCTCTTTCATTGCTATTATTTGGAAATGAATATACAATCAACTAGAAACATTTCAGTCACTACATGCATTTCAAGGTAATATTAGATTGAAAGAAAAATCTGTTTTTGATCAAGGGTGATTGAGTGATACGATCCAAGTTTTAAATTCCGCAAATTGTTTTCAAAAAAAGTTTTTAAAGGTAGTCTTAACCAATTTACCCTTTCTTGGTTATTTGAAGTGTGTTCATAGTATTTTCACTTAAAACAGAATATGTCAATGTGAAACAAAGAATATTTGATAATTGAGTTAGACCTTATAGATGGAACTATTGGGTGACAAACTGAAGACATATTATCTTATTGTTTCATTTGAGTGAAACAAAAGTAGTAAACTTTACCCTATAATATAACTAATTAGAATACTAATTAATTTAAACTTTTTTAAGAACTCTTTAATGTTTTCAAGTGTTCTTTAATACATTCAACCAAGTAAATAATTTTTTTAGGATATTACAATTCTAATTAAATGAGAAAATAACCAATTAAATGGTTAGAACATATTATAAAATAAAGTATTTGTTAAAGTATGACATATCTTATGAGAGGAAACATCTTATATGAGAGTGAAATGATTAAATCTAGACCATATAACTATGCATAAAGGGTTAAAATTTAATGTAAAAAAGTCATATGACTTTTTAAGTAGTCACATGACATTAAATTTTGACCATCCTTGTTTGGTTATACGGTCTAGATTTAATCTTCTCGAGTCACCTATCTTTTATTTCTCTCAAGTCCTCCTCTGTTTCTCATCTCCACATATATCCTTTGTCTAGTCTTCTCTTGCCACACAAGTTTTCTCTCTCACCAACATACTTGCTAATTAACACTTTTTTCTCTTGATTTTATCCTAAGTGAGCTCCCTTTCTCCCTTTCCTCTATCATTCATTCATTTGCTTTGCATGCATCAATCTATCATTCCTCTTGCTTCAATCATGCTCCAAGACTTCAAACATAATAACAAAATAGTGTATTGAAAAGAGAGTTAGTTATTAGCATTCATTCTCTTTAGGTGTTTTTTTCTTTCATTTCAACAAAAAAATATTAAAATTAATTAAATAAAGTCTTTATTTTTTTTGTATAAATAAAACTTTAAATTACAAAAATGAATCACACAAGGTGAAAAGAATCTTTTAAATCTTTGGCACTCAAATGCAATCTTCATTTGGCACATAGAATCTCTTAGCATAGCATCTAAGATGTGTGACATTTCTTCATGCAATAGTTACAAGTTACAACTCTTGATGATATTTCAAAATGAGTCATGTGATTAAACTTCGCTTTTGAAATAGCTTTTTGATTTTTCTGTTTTGGAGGTACAAATTTGGTTTTTCCAAAAGATTTTGATCTATGTTTGTAACCCAATCCAAAAGTATCTCCACCATATTTTTGCACACTTAGCATTTCAGCTAAATTGCATTTTCCTTTATAAAGCCTTTTCAAAAGATCAACCAAGTAATTATTTTCTGAAAGTACTAACATATGTTTTTCACCTTGACTTTTTTTGAACTCATCAAACTCTTCTTGCAAAGCTTTGTATTTGTCAACATTTGATGAAGAAGAAGCACATACGCATCCATTCATTTTGTAGCTTGAAACAAGTTTTTCATTTTTTTCTTTCAAGTTACAAATTTCAGTTTGCATTTCTGCAAGTTTTGTGACATGCCATCTAAGATTTCCTTTTAGCCTATTATTGGATTTTGCAAGCTTGAGCCTCTTCATGCATTTCATGGAAAACATCAACAACTTGATCAAATTTAGAATTTACCTCTGTTTCAGCACTTGAGAATTTTTCATCTTCACTTATTGTGGAAGTGAAACATACATTTGCTTCTTCATTCTCACTTGATGATTCAGAAGTTATTGACTCATTGTCTTCCCATGCTATATAGGCTTTCTTGGGCTTTCCTTCTTTCCTTGTCTTCTTTTCACCTTGTTGCTTTTTTCAAAAAGATAGAGCATTCAAATTTAATGTGGCCAGACTTACCACATTCAAAGCAAGTGAAGTTTGTGTTGTTGTTGTTGAACTTTGTGAACTTTCTGTTCTTGTTTCTTCTCATGAACTTGATGAACTTTTTGACAATTAGATTCATGTTGTCATCATCATCTTCTTCACTTGTTCTTCCTTTTCCACTTTAGAGGATGCAGCTTTCAAGGATATGCTTTTATGTTTCTTGTTTGCATCTTCTGCATTGGTTAGTTGTGACATTTCAAGTTCATATTCAAGAAGCTTACCAAAAAGTGCAGCCATTGACATTCTAGATAGATCTTTTGATTCTTTGATTGCTATCACCTTTGGTTGCCATGGTCTTGTGAGGCTCTTCAAGATTTTGATGTTTAACTCTTCAGTATCAAAAATCTTCCCAAGACCAAGAAGATGGTTTACTATGTGACTGAATCTTGTTTGGAGCTGAGATATGTTTTCTGTAGTGTTCATCTTGAACATTTCATACTCATGGATTAAAGCATGCTTTCTTGATCTTTATACTTCATTTGTACCTTCATGAGTTACTTCCAACATTTCCCACATCTCCTTTGCACTTTTGCACCTAACAGTTCTAAAAAATTCATCAGAAGAAAGTGCAGAAGTAAGCATGTTCTTAGCTTTGAAATCATACTGAACAACTCTCTTTTCAACATATGTCATTTCATCCCCTCCTTTGGGAATCATATCATTACCAACAATTTTTATAGGAATCAAATGACCTTTTTCTGTTGCATTCCAAGCACCTGGGTCATTTGATTTAATGAAAATTTTCATTCTATTTTTCCAAAAACTAAAACACTCTCCTTCAAACATCAGAGGAAGATTGAGGGAGGCACCCTCTTTTAAGGTAATTTATGTGGTATTCATTTTCTTTTTAAAAAAAGATAGTGATCTTGAATAACACTCAAGAACCTGCTCTTGATACTGATTGAAAACAATAGAAATACACACAATAACCAAGAGGGGGGTGAATTGGTTTAAACTTGACCTTTTAAAAAACTAGAAAATCAGAGTTATATGATCTTAATCACAATTAAAACAAAAATACTTCAAATCAATCAAACCACTAAGATCGAGAAAACAATTGCTTAAAACAAAACTTGTTGAGTAATGTAGACATCACCTAGAACCATAGATCAAGATAGCAAGAAGAGATTAAGGAATAGAAAACAACATAAGAATTTATACTGGTTCATTTCTCAAGAAAAGCTACATCCAATTCTTCTAATCAACACTAGATTAGAGTTCCACTATTATCAATTTTCAGTTCTTATAAGCTTTACAACAATTACTCTTTATCAAACCTAGATAAAGAACAGAAATCTAAAACCCTATAGATTCCTAATGATCAAGACATAGAGAACCCTTCTCTACTCCTCCCTCTAGAGAAACCCACTATAGAAAAAACTTAAAGAACCCTTTACAAAATGTACAAACAACCAAGAATTCAAAAACTAATTTACAACAAGAGTTAATGGATAGAGACAACCTGATGATCTAATGAATATGAATGAATATGATTTACCAATCAGAGTTGAAATGAAGAAATCAATTTTAGACCTTTCTCTTCCAAAAACTTCTTTGAAAACTTTGTCTAAGAAATCTTTCAATACACCATGAAGATTTAAAAAGGTGGACAAGAACTATCTAGCTTAGAAAATCCTTTCTAACTTTGAGAAGGCTTGTGAATGCTTTGAAATTTCGAAGTCAAGAGTTATGTCTTTCAGACAAACTCACATTCTATTTATAAGCAACTTTTGTAACAGACTGTAATCGATTAAATCGCCATTATAATAGATTAAATTGTCATATGTAATCGATTAATCTTCCAGATAATCGATTAAAATGTTCTTAGCTTAATCTGAGATTTATAATGAACAAAGTAATTGATTAAACCGAGTTGTAATTAATTAAACTAGACATGTTTAGTTTTGAAATAAGCTAATGTAATCGATTACATAATGTGGTAATCAATTAAAGCAGACATGTACCATTTCAGAATAAGCGTAGGTAATCGATTATTTATTGTCGTAATTGATTAAGGTAGTCATGCATATTTAAAAATGAACTTGTGTAATCGATTACAGTATAATGGTAATTGATTAAGACAGATAATCATGATTTACATTTTGTGTTATGTAATTGATTACAAGTAGCTAGTAATCGATTAAAGTGTTCTTCATGACTTTTCCAGATTCAAACAAAAGCTGGTAATCGACTATATCCTTGTGTAATCGATTAAAGCAGTGGTATTTTGTTTTTCCAAAAACTTAGCCATGAAAAATTAACTTCTTTTTAAGACATGAACAACTTTAATGCTTTAGTAAAATCATGTATGCATGTTAAAGGTCATGTCCATGCAATGTAAGGATCATAAGATTAGCCTCTCATACACTTAACCCATTACAAGTGTCTTGGCATGTGAAAAGCTAAATCTTCCTTCAACAAGCTTCATCTTTGACTTGATCTTCTTCCAACTCCTCCTATATTCAACAAGTTGTGGTTGCCATAGGAGTTGCAACATTCTTGCTTTTCTCCATTTCAAATTTTCTGATCAATTCATTACAGTATTTTGTTTGATTGAGAAATATTTCATTTTTCATTTGTTTCACTTGAAGTCCAAGGAAGAATGTTAGTTCTCTCCCATCATTGACATTTCAAACTCATTCTGCATTGTAGAGGAGAATTCCTTGCACAAAGAATTGTTAGTTGGCCGAAAGACAATGTCATCAACATATATTTGAACAAGTAAAATATCACTAGCAGATTTCTTGATGAACAATGTTTTATCAACCTGGGTGCTTGTTTTTAAATATGCATTTTTCACATCCTTTTGAAATAATTTGAAGTTCTTCAAACATGCATATGCAAGCAGCAATCTTATAGCTTCTAACCTAGCAATAGGGGCATAGGTTTCTTTATAGTCAATGCCTTCCTCTTGGTTGTAACCCTTTGCAACCAATCTGGCCTTATTTCTGACTATGATGCCACATTCATCAAGTTTGTTTTTGAAAACCCACTTGGTGCCAATTGGCTTATGAGAAGGAGGTTCAAAAACAAGTTCCCATACTTCATTTCTCTTGAAATGATTTAGTTCTTCATGCATAGCAAGCATCCAATGTTCATCAAGTAATGCTTAATCAATATTCTTAGGTTTGATTTGAGATACAAAGGTCAAATCACAACATAAATTTATAAGAGATGATCTAGTGGATACTCCCTTAGATACTTCACCAATGATGTTGTCTAGGGAGAGATCTCTAGTTGTTTTCCAATCCTTTGGCCTTTAAGTTGGAGTTGAAGGGTCAACTTCTTCATTTTTTTCAACCTTATTCCTTTCATTTGTTTCATTTGCAGTGACATTTTCTTCTGATGGTCCTGCATCATTTTCAAAACTCTTTTCCTCTTTTGAGGAGTTAGATTCATCACAAATAACATGTGTAGATTCTTCCATGCATAATGTTCTTTTGTTGAATACTCTATATGCTTTGCTTTGCATTGAATATCCAAGAAAGATTGCTTCATCAGCTTTTGAATAAATTTGCCAAGAAATTCCTTTCCATTATTTAAAACAAAACATTTACAGCCAAAAACTCTAAGGTGGGAAATGTTTGGTTTTCTACCTTTGTAAAGTTCATAAGGAGTTTTCTTTAAGATGGACCTTATGAGTAATCTATTTAGATTGTAGCATACAGTGCTCACTACATCAACCCAAAAATGTTTTGGCAAATTAGTTTCATTAAGTAGAGTTCTTGGACCTTCTTCAAGAGATCTATTTTTCCTCTCCACAACACCAATCTGTTGAGGTGTTATTGGGGCTGAAAAATTGTGCTTTATTCCATGTTCTTCACAGAATTTTTCAAAATGTTCATTTTGGAATTCTCCACCATGATCACTTCTTATTGAGACTATTTTGTAGCCCTTTTCATTTTGCAAAAGCTTGGCTAATTTTCTGAAAGCATTAAAAGCATCACTCTTGGATTTCAAGAACAAAGTCTATGTGAATCTTGAGTAATCATCAACAATGACAAGTCCATAGTAATTACCACCCAAACTCATAGTTTTTGAAGAACCAAATAAATCCATATGAAGTAATTCAAGAGGTCTTGAGGTGGAAACAATGTTCTTGTTTTGAAAAGAAATTTTTGTTTGTTTCCCCTTTTGAAGAGCATCACAAAGTTTCTCATTTTCAAACTTGAGTTTAAGCAATCCTATTACTAAGTCCTTCCTTATGAGCTTGTTCATATGATGCATTTTGATATGACTTGCTCTTTAATGCCAAAGCCATGATTCATCAATCTTACTCACTAAGCAGTTTATGTTATGAATGAATGCATGTTCTATTGCAAGCAAGTAAATGTTTCCTTTTCTTTATCCAACATGGATTTCCTCACCAGTTTCACCATCACATATTAAGTAACAATTATCATTAAAGGATACCTTTAATCCTTTGTCACAAAGCTAGCTTATGCTTAGAAGGTTATGCTTTAGACCTTTAACATAAAGCACATTTTTTATTTTGGTTTTGAAGCTATCACTGATATTGCATTCTCCAATTATTTTTCCTTCGTTGTTGTCTCCATAGGTGACAAATGCTCCTTCTTTTAATATCATATTTGTGATGACCCTGAGATCTGGCGCGGGTGGCGCGGGGAGCCGCGCGGTTAGCGTCAGGATCATTTGTTAGAAAACCCTGTTAAGGGTGCGGCGCTGATAGCGCCAGGGTTGGCGCTAGTGGCGCCAGACCCACTTGAAGGTGGCGCCAAGGGCGCCAGGCCGGCGCTGATAGCACCAGTACCTCTGGAAGGGCACGCCAGGGGCGCCAGTTGTGGCGCTAGGGGCGCCAGATTTCCCAGCTGGCGCGAGTAGCGCCAAGTGTGGCGCTGGTAGCGCCACAGATTCTGGAAGCTGGCGCCGGGAGTGCCAGGGTGGCGCTGATGGCGCCACAGTGTCTGCAGCTGGCGCGGATAGCGCGGCATCCCGCGCGGATCACGCGGGAAGGTCGGTGCAGACTATATTTAAAGGTAGGTCGCATTTTGGAGGAGAAGAAAATGGTTTTCTTCTTCCTCTGGACTCCAGCAGCCATGGGAGAGCTTCCCAAGCTCCCATGACCTTGCTTGATGACCCTAAACACTTTCTGAACCCTTTAATCCTCCTAAAAACCAAGTGAGAGCGAGAATCCTTCCTCCCTTTTACCAAAACCTCCATATTCTGAGGAACCTCCAGAGAGGTGGATGAAAGCTCGAGTTTGGCGAGGAACGGCGGTGGTTCAGTGGCACCAGGGCTCGGGAGAGCAGCCCAGAGGCCTTCCTCATCAGTTTTGATGTAACAAACTCGAGTTTCTCTGATTGATTTTGGATTTGGGGGTTTCCTGTGAATAGTGACCCATCGGTGATAGAGCTAGAATTAGCTCTGGGTCCAGTTGGGAGATGTGTTTAGAATGATGAGAGGAGGAAGGATTAGCTTTCAGTTTGTGATTTGGTGACTGTTGGTTTTGGCTCTAGGTGAGGGCATGTGTGACTTGGATTGAGTCACTTGTTATGAGACATGCCAGAGCCTTTGTGATGGGCTTGAGGTGCCTGATAGGCCATGGAGACGGTGTCTGGTGAAATAGACCGTTCAAGCCCTGAGAAACCCTAAGAGTTTGGGTTGAGAGAGCTTTGATGCTCACTGATGATGACTTGGTTGAGTTTGGAATGACTCTGAGGCCAGAGATGATTTGAGATAGACCACTGAGGGTCTATAGAAAGGCTTGTAGAGGATAAGCCTGATGAACCTTAGGTAGAGGACCTGGGTTGATGGGAAGGACTGTGGTTCCTTTCCCAGATGTAGTGGATGACTGCTTGATGAGTTTAGGCATGTTTGTATGCTTGAATGGTCTGTGATATATGTTTGTATGCCTTGGTAGGGCTTGACACAGTGGGTGTCAGAGGAGCAAACCATCAGTGGAGGCTCGAGCTGTGAGGCACGACTAGCTAGGTAAGGTCATCGTTTTGGGATTTTCCCTTATTATGGTTTGTCATCCAAGTAGGGTGAGGTTTGCATGCTACGTTTAAATTATATATGTATATGCATGCAGCTGAAAGGAAGGCCTATGTGGCCTGTTATTTGATATCCTATGTGTTGGAAGCCTGAAGGGCTATAAGAACGGTACTTGGAGTGAAACTCAGACCGTTCTAGAAAGATGAATATATGATGAACCCCAGGATAGACACTCAGACAGTGTGAGGATAATGAAACACCTGATATGGAAGATGTGAGGTCGTGGGCCTTTTGAGAGAATGCAGATCATGAGATGGTCTGTGATGGAACCTAGAGGATACTGGAGAAGTATCAGGCTAGTTGAGGTTCCCTAGCCAGAGGTAGAGTTTGAGGACTCCCTGGAATAGCTGAGATTCCTTGGGAGGTGCCACTGCTCTCCACCTAAGACCTAAGGACAGATGGAACCGTGTGGATGTTCCTCCTTAGGCAAAAATGTTAGAAGTCCTGAGTGATTATCCTCAGGCCAGTGTATGTGAAAGTCCTGGATGTGATTGCCCTGTAAAGGAGGTTCTTGCCCAGGCATGTGTTATGAAAGTCCTGGAGGGTTTTCCCAGGCCAGATGATAGACAGATATGTTGTATCTCTAAGAGAGGGCTTCCCGAGGGGGACTAGAGCCTAGGGCCTCTTAGATGAGCCATGTCTGTATTCTCAAAGCCCTGAGTTGAGGGATCTCCTCAGGCAATGTTTATATGGTTCAGAGGCGGTGTCTCTCTTGAGTTAAGAAGTGTCCAGGGGATGACACTTATGATAGGTACCTCTGTGAGATATCTGTCAGACAGACTATGAGAGACAGGATTGAGATGTTGATGCCATAGGGATGGCTTTGATCTCTGATAGATGGCTGTGAGAGCCATGACGAGGTGGAATACCACTGATGCTGAGAGCATCCTGTTATGGACCCAGATGGCTGGGAAGTGTGTAAGCTAGGATGATGTCCTAGGCTTTGTATGTGTGAGCAAGGATGGTTTCCTTAGCTCTGTTTATGTGTTTGTGCATGCTTGGTGGTGAACCAGGGTTAGGGAGGATTTCCAGAACCCTGAGTTTACTGAGATGTTTGTCTCACCCTGTGTGGGGTTTGTGGTTTTCAGGTGCTTCTTGAGGAGAGGAGCGACTTCAGGGCAGGAGGCCCTAGTGGACCTGATAGGCTGGATGGGAGGCTGCAGTTGAAGACCAGAGCAGAGCTTCAAGAGTTGAAGCTGGTCTTAGATCTCTGGGTAGTTGTAGGTGTAACACCCCGAACGTGTTATCATTAATAATATCATAAGCGCGCTATCAGCGTTATCAGAACGCAGTGCGGAAGCGATAAAATCGTTTTCTTGATTACATTATGCATGGAATATAAAACAAACATCAATCATCAATACCAAGCTCCTGCTGGTCCAGTTATTACAAATATAAAACAACATAGGCAGAAACACAGAAATCTATCAAGAGATATCAGGAGGAAACATAACACAGATACATCACATAATCTGTACATATACATACAAAGACTAGGTTCTACCACATCTGTGGTTATACAACATAAATATGTACAGACAACGGGTGTACACTCACACCCTATACTATACAGAAATACACGACAGAGATCAAAAGAAAGAGACTCTTCTAGTCTTCATCTGCAGCCCATGATCATTCCAGCACCCTCAGCTAGGGCCTACTGCCCTGTGGTAACTTCTCTCCTCTAGAAGTACCTGAAAACCACAAACCCCACACAGGGTGAGACAGACGTCTCAATAAGCTCAAGGTTCTGGGAGATCCTCCCTTACCCTGGTTCACCCCAAGCATCACACATAAACACACATATATAAAGCCTAGGACCTCCTTCTGGCTATCACACCTTCCCCAGCTCTCTGGGTACTATCTGGATGCTCTCAGCATCAGAGGTATTCCACCTCATCTTGGCTCTCACAGCCATCAGAAATTCGTCTCACAGAGGTACATAATATAAGTGTCAACCACTGGACACTTCTCATACCAGAGAGGCACCGCCTCTTCTACTAAAACAAGCATTGCCTGAGTCATCTACTCAGGACTTAGCGCACACATTGCCTGAGGAATCTCTCAACTCAGGACTTCACATCACATGCCTGAGAGAGATCATCTCCCACAGGAGACACTCAATCCCTCAGGACTTTCCACTGCCTGTGAGAGACTATTCACTCATGGAGCTCTCAATCCCACAGGACTTTCCACTGCCTGGGAGAGACTATCCACATCGGGAGCTCTCAATCCCCCAGGACTTCCAATCATGGTCTGAGAGAGACTATCCACTCCGGGAGCTCTCAATCCCTCATACTATCAAGCCGCCACCTGAGAGAGACTATCCACACAGGGAGCTCTCAATCCCTCAGGGGTCTCAACCATTGCCTGAGAGAGACTATCCACACAGGGAGCTCTCAATCCCTCAGGACTTTCACATACACTGGCCTGAGAAAGAACCTCCTTTACAGGGCAATCACATCCAGGACTTTTCAACATCACTGCCTAAGGAGGAACATCCATATAGGGCAATCCACCCTTAGGACTTTAAGCGGAGAGCAGTGGCACCTCCCAAGGAATCTCAGCTATTCCAGGGAGTCCTCAAACTCTTCCTCTGGCTAGGGAACCTCAACTAGCCCGATACTAAGCCA
>PYAF01006063.1:383678-414644 GCA_007407185.1 Glycine tomentella | reverse complement strand
TTACAAGCAAAGATTCACACCTAGTATACATCTTAATTCTCCTTTCACCTACCACCACACTAATTAATCCTTAAAATCAAATAATTAATCCTCAAAATCAAATCATCAAGTATTTAAACCATTCAACTCCACACCATTCATCCTCTACTTCAAAAATTAAATCAAAATATGTCCATAAAAATATAAACAGACAGTCCAAGTATCATCAAAATCATCTCAAAAGATCATCAAATAGACTTCCATACTTCACTAATATTGATGGGTATAAATCATAACCTATCTTATGGCTTAATTCAACATATTCTTATCAAAGAATAACCTTCAAATAGCACGAAATTCAAGCCTAAATTCAACCATAATTTAGCATGTAAATTAATCCAACTCATTGATTAACTAGAGATTTAACTTCACCTACCTCAAGGGAGTTTGATTCTTGATATTCTTCTAAATGCTCCTAGTTCCACGTGAGATTTCAAAGTAACAAGGCTTATGTTTTGCTTTTAGTCTACTTGAAAATGAAAGGTGATAAGGATAGAGAAGATGGAAGGATGAAAAACAAAGGATGAAAGGGATGCGGCACTTCTCCTTGGAGAAGGTTTTGGGTGGTGGAGGGTGATGGAAAGAGGTTGGGGAAACTTTGGGAGCTTTTGGGAGGCTTGATTCTCCCATTTTCGTGCCTTGGGAGCCTTATATACTTGCTCAGCACCGCCTCCACTCGCCCAGGCGACCAAAAATAGCTTGTTCCACTCGCCTGGGCGAGTAGCCCTTTTTCTGGAATTTTCTGTCGTAGTGAAAAATTAATTTCTGACGTTCCAGACATTATTTGGACAATCCCAACGGTCAAAAGTTATATATATGGGTTAGAAAGCTTGATTTAAAATTTGAGGAAGATCCAACGGTTAAATCATCTATAATGATAATTTTACTAAAACAGGTTTTCGGGTTCAATTCAGAATCACTCCATTACACGCAATTCAACACAACCTCTCCATAACTTTACATCTTCTATACACCTAGGGATGGGAACATAAATTTTCTTCTTTTTATATCTTTTGATGCTTAAGAAAGCCTCATTCCACTTTTGACTTTCTGTCATAAACTATTCCAATAATCTGTTATTTAAGAGTATTCTTATTACCATCATAAAAATATCTATTCAAAATATCTAAGGGTGTTTTTGTCTTTTCCAAAATATTCAAGGGCATTTATGTACATTTCTATTCTAAAATATCTAAGGGCAGTTTGGTGATTTCTAAAATATCCAAGGGCGTTTTCGTCATTTTGACCTCAAGGGCATTTTTGTCATTTTTAAAAATGTCCAAGGGCATTTTTGTAATTTTCATCTTAAGGGTTTTCTAGTAATTTCTACTTTATGGAAAGAGTGAGATAGTTATTTTTTTTTAAACATATTTCTATCCAATTATCATCACATTTAAAATTTTGGGGATGTTACAACTATCATCTCTGAAGATTCCCCCATAAATCGCAAGACACGGGTGGCCTGGGTAAACACCCACTTGACATCCCTTTATATTTATATTTCTCATTTTCATATCACATCACCAATCTTATCAACGATTTATTTTTTCTTTATTCATATATTTTTCTAGTTACACTTGTTCAATGTCAATGAATACTTTTCCTTAGTTTTTTGGTTCATTGAAACTTGTTATATGGCTTATTCCCAATTTAACTCGGTGAAACAATCAATTTAGGTTTAATATATATATATATATATATATATATATATATATATATATCAGGCTCTCAAAAATATGATTCTATTCCTACTTTTCATTGATGCTTTGTCTATCTTAGTTCCTTTTTTTCTCTCTTCCTCTTCCACCCCATATGGTATCAGAGCCTGATGGGGAAGAAGGAATATATGGCTAGATATGATTTAATGTTTAGTAATCTGAACTATCTTCTAGACATAAATTTGTTCTAAAACTTTTGTAATTGTTTTAAATATGTTTTTATGTCTTAACTGGTTAGCATGATAAGCTGAGAAAGCTTTTATCTTGTGTTGCTAGGGTAGTAAGTCCAGATGAGATGAGGGCAATAAAACCTACAAATTATTGGAACTCAAGATCTGAGCTTTTGTCTGAAATTCATTGGCTATAGTTAAGAGATAAAAAAAAGTCTAGAAAATAGTTGAGTTAGTAAATTTTAACCCAGATCTATTTTTATGTTTTTATAGAACCAAAGGGTGACAATGATATCAGGGGAAAGTTTTATGATATTTTTTTCTTGTTTCTTTTTCGCTCATTTTCCTCTCGTTTTTCCTTCAAATCCTCTCAACCATCATCTTCTTCTTTTAATCCTTCTCAATCTGAAAATGTTTTAATCAAATATAATCGAAATATTTTCAAAGAAGAAGTATCTTTTGAAGATATTAATCAAGATCTGGATGACTGGAAGATTCCCAGGATTCCAGAAAATGAACTTTATAAACCAGAAGGAAGTTACTTTTGTAAATCTGATTTTGTTATCAGGACAATTGAAACTAATATATCTTAAATCTGAGTTTGATGAAATCACACTCCTTTCAAACAGTTTAATAAGGACACACTGAAAATAATAGGAATACTCACAATAACCAAGAGGAGGGGTGAATTGGTTTGATCTTGGTATATAAAAAAATTGTTTGTAAAATCAGAGTTAAAGGATCTTCATCACTTTTAAATCAAAAATACTTTTAATCAATCAAATCACTCAGCCCAAGAAACCAATAGCTCAAAATAGAACTTGTTGAGTAATGATAATGATGCCAAGAACAAAATGAGTAAGATAATTGATAAAGATGAAAGAATAGAAAAACAACACAAGAATTTATACTGGTTCACTTCTCAAAAGAAGCTACATCCAGTTTCTTCTAATCAACACTAGATTAGAGTTCCACTATTATAAATTCTTATTCTTACAATCTTTAAACTCTCTTTATCAACACTGAATAAAGAATAGAAATCTAAAACCCTATTAGACTTCTAGTGAGCAAGAACCAGAGAACACTACTCTGTTCTTCCCTAGAGAACACTACTCTAGAACAAACTTCAAAGAACCCTTTTTACAATAGCAACAAATAACAAACAATACAAAACGAATTTTCAACCAAAGATTATGGGGAGAAACAACATGATGATCAAATGAATATGAATGCATGAGTTACCAATCAGAGTTGAATGCAGAAAAAGAATTTCAGAACATGCTCTCCATTATTCCTTTGAATTCTCTTGCCCAAGAAATCATTCAATACCCATGAAGATTAAAAAGTGGGACAAGAGCTTAGTTAACCCAGAAAATTACTTTCAAACTCTTAGAAGGCTTGTGTATATTCAAAAAATTCGAAGTGTTCAAGTTTAGATTCAAGCCAAGCCTTCTTTCTATTTATAACAGCTTTTGTAACAACCTGTAATCAATTACACGCGTCAAATAATCGATTAAAATAGCTTATGTAATCGATTAAATTGTTACTTAATCGATTAAAGTGTTCAAGGCTTCATTCTGGGTTTCACAATGAACAAAATAATCGATTAACCTGAGCTATAATCGATTAAAACAGAAAAGTTTTATTTCAGAAATAGCTTGTGTAATCGATTACATTTTATGGTAATCGATTAAAGCAGTGAAGCAAGCTTTTTCAAATAGCTTATGTAATCGATTACGAATAATGGTAATCGATTATCACAACAATGCACAAAATCCATTTTACACTATGTAATCGATTACATGAGTTGTGTAATCGATTAAAGTTTTCATCAAAGCTTTTCCAGTTTCAAATATCAACCTAATAATCAATTAATTCGTTGTGTAATCGATTAAAACAGTGAAATTATATTTTTCCAAAAATATTACTCAATTAAATCCTTTTTCAAATAGTGAGAAACTTTGATATTTTTATGAAAACATTTAAGCATGTTAATGATTATGTGCATGCAATGCAAGGATCAAAAGATTGGCTTCTCCTACACTTCATTTGATTTACAATCTTCAAAGCATGTGAAAAGCTCAAAACATTCTTCTAAGTCATAGGCTTCATTCTTCTGGTTGCTCCCCCTATATCCAACACACACAAACAAAAATACAGTTTCTTACACATTGGATGTGTACAAGTTGTTGTTAAACCTTTAGGTATAGAGGGGTTGAATACCTCAATTCTCTTATACCTAAGAGATTCCCGTCACACAATCAATTCATAGACTCCATTCTAGGCACCATAGAAACCAGCCTTAGTAATGGACCAATCTACTTCAATTATTATCCAGATGGGACTGTCAGCCTTGAGGATGCAAATATTTTGGATTTCTTAACCTTAGATGTCCAACTTTATGGTTTAAATATGAAGGCTGGATCTATCCCAGTTAATATCATCTATCGAGTTCAATACAAGGTAATGAACTCATGCATGTCTAGAGTTCTTAAACCTAGAAAAATTGGAGAAACAACTCTATTTCTCACTGATACATCCAAAGCCATTGTAGTTATACCAAAAACAATCAAATGGGAAGATATTAATTTCCCTCAAACTTGGGCCATGGACAAGGTTGCTCCAGCTAAACCTCAGAACACACCTAGTTTTGAGTCGGTCAAACAATATGATTCTGGTATAGTTGAAATCATCTTTAATAGGTCAAATTCCTTAAACACTGCTAGATCATCCTTCACCAAAGACTCCAGATCTAAATTATTTGGGTCTGTTCTCTCTAGAAAATCATTTTCTACAATTCCAAGTGGAAGTAGTAGAATCAAACTTCAAGGGGTAGAAACCTCATCTTCGATTCCTCAACCAATTTATCAACAGGAAAACAACAAAGAAGAGTTTAGATTTATTCCCTCTCCAACCTTTTCATTTATACAAGATTATGAAGTTATCCATGATTGATAAGACCTGCATAGATTATGAAGCCCTTAAGTTAGATTTCGACTCTGAGGAAATTACTCCTCAAAGAGATTGGTTTCTTAACAATTATAGGGATAATTATAAAGACCAGATTAGGGAAAAATATTATTCTTTTCTTAATAGTATTCAAATTCAAATCTTTTCCTTTTATTGGTTTAAATCTTATGCAGCTTACCATAAGATAGATTATCCTTTCATAGAACCAAACACCATTAGTGTTATCACTAAGTATGATCTCAAGATGGCTAAATAGTAAAATCTGAGTTTCATTCGTTAACAAAATTTATCCTTCCCAATGTTAGGGATGAGAAACATAATCCAATCTTTGCCTCACCTTTTAAGTCTAAGGATGAGTCGAAATCTATATATTCCAAAGATATTAAAAATCTTATGGAGCAATCCAATTACACCAATAAGTATCTCCAGACTATAAGAGAATAATTGGGAGAAAAACCAAGCATTAGTATAGAAGATGGTAAGTCTTCCTCCAAGACAATCCAAACTCCATTTTTTAAGCCTTTTAGTATGACTGATAAGCTTAAGAAAGAGTTTGCCAAATTAAAAGCTTTCAATCAACCTAGTCAACCTTCAAATGAGTTTAAATAGAGACTGAATGAAATGGCTTCCTTAGTCATTCAAGAAACTCCTCAAACATCTGTGTCTCAAGAAGCTCATTCCAGACCAACCCTTACTAGAACAAAAGCTAGGCATGAAGCCCAGAAGGACAAAGATAAGGATATCAATGTCCTTAGCCAAACTGGGTCAGAAATTGGAAATTCTGACTTTGATAGAACTGTCCAAATTAATCCTATTAGGAATCAGCCAAGTTGGAAACAACCTTCTAAGTTGTATTACAATAGGGCAACCGCTCCAGTTCTTCTCATCGAAGAAATGGATCTTTCAAAAAAATTTAATGCCAATCACATCTATGAATGGAACATAGATGGAAAAGCTGAGTACTCCAACAAATGCATATGGTTGCTACAACCTATGACACATCTCTTAACTGTACTGAATAAGTTATTGTAAACGTTTTAGTTTTCGGTTTCATTGGACAACTAAAAGGATGGTGGGATAATTACTTGTTTGAAGAAGACAAGATTACCATCCAAAATGTTGTCAAAACATAAAATGATGACACAGTTGTTGCGAACACAGCAAGTGCACCGCTCGTTTCAAGTAATAAAGTGGGTAAGTAGAGTATCGTTCTCCACAGGGATTGGTGTGAAATTCACAGTAAAATTCAATCTAAGTGATTGGAAGTAAAAATGAAATTATTTGTGAAGAATTGTTGTGTGTTGAATGTTTTGAAAGTAAAAACAGAATATAAAGGAAATAATGCAGTAAACAGTTCGAAGTGTTACCAATGGAAGAAACAATTGTGGTCAGGCACAATCCCCTTTGATTCCTACCTCTTTCACTTAACTGGTTTATCAACTTTGCTTACTCAAATGATATATCTTTCCTATTTTAGTAAATCCTAATTCCTTAGCAATTTAACCCTTTAACAAGAACCCTAATTCCTTAGCAATTCCTATCAAGCAAGTAAAATACTATAGCATATGGTTTGCCTATTTCTAATTGCTCAGAGAATAAATCTTTCCTACTCTAGTTAATCCCTAATCCCTTAGTGAATTAACCCTCTAACCTGAATCGAAAACCTAATTCCTTAGTGAAGTCTATCAAGTTAAGCATTTAAAAGACCATATTATAAGTTCTGCAGCCACGCATTCCTATCCCAAGGAATGAATAACTGTTATTTTACTAAGATCAGAAATTAGAACCCCAACGTCCCCATTGTGAATCCTAATTCTAAATACCTAAATAGAATGGCCAATTCCAAATAAGAATAAAACAGTGAAGAACAGAGTAAAATAAAACAATCAAGAAATTCTCATTCAATACCAGTTAAGTTACAGAAGAGTTCACATCAGTTCATGGCATTCCCACAATACAAAGTTTAGCCCAACATAGGCCTCAAGAATACAAAAGCTGTTGAATAATTTATGATTCTGCTGAATCCCTAGCCTTGATTCTTGAATTCCAGAGGTTTAGAATGATGGAATATGATTTGTAGAAGTTTCTCTAGATGATAGATGATATTCAGTGTGTCTAATTCAGTCCCCAGAAGCCTTCTTTTATAGAATGATTTGATTAAAGTAATAAAGCCTTTTTCTGTGCCAAATCCCGAAACAGATAAATTAATTAAGGAAACAGGATCTTTATGGCGCGATTCGCGCGGCGTCCAACGCTATCCGCGCGGTTCTTTCGAATGCATAGTGCTGATCGCGTGGACCTCCACGCGAACATCGTGGAGTCTTCGAGCTGAAGGCCTGCTGCTGGGCTTTTCGCGCTGATAGCACGAGTATGACGCTACCTGCGTGGCTTCTTCGAGTTGAATGGCTTGAACTTGTGTCCCTGACGCTGATGGCGCGGCTTTGGCGTGATCCGCGTGGTTCTTGCAGCCAACTCACGCTAATAGTGTGATACTCCACGCTGATAGCGTGGAGTCTTCGAAACTGGGGCCTTCAATTTATCTTCTGGCGCAATTCGCGCGGGTTCTGGCGCGATCCGCGCGGGACTTTGAATCTTGTTTTCTTCCTTCTTTTGCTTTGAACTTCCTCTTTTTAAGCCTGAAATGCACAATTGTATTGAATTGAGTTTAAAACAAATAAAATAATAAACTTAACTAACTTTAATCTATTTTCTTACTTATTTAACTAAATTATAACCTAAAACTAGCCTCAAACTAAGATGTGTTTGCAACACATCATCAGTCTTAACCCAGGATGGTAAACCAATCCCTGACTCAGTCAATCAATCAATCTTTACCATTGTTCAACATTTCATAGGAGATTCAAACCTCTGGAAGGATAGATCTGCTGAAATCCTTTCCAATCTTAGGTGTAAAACTTTAGTTGACTTTAGATGGTATTAGGATACCTTCCTCAATAGAGTTTTTACTCGTGAAGACAGCCAAGAGCCCTTTTGGAAAGAAAAATTCCTTGTTGATCTTCCTAAATCCCTCGGGGATAAAATTAGAGACAAGATCTGTAGCCAACATCCCAACAATGAAATCCCTTACAACCAATTAAGTCACGAACAACTTATTGCTTTTATCCAAAAAGTAGCCTTAAAGAGTTGTCAAGATTATAAGATCCAATATTAGCTTGCAAAGGAAAAGGCTCAAAATTGCAGAGATTTGGGAAATTTCTGTGAACAATTTGGTCTTCCATGTTCTAAACCTAGGAAACCCAAAAAACATATTCATAATCATGAAATAGAGGATATCCTAAGCTTTAAAATGAGTGGTCAAACACCTCATTTGGTTAAATACAGAGGGAGATATGAAATTCTAAAAATAGTCCAAAATTTCAGCTTAAAACCATACGAATTTTAACAACAATACTTACCAAAGTATTTGGCTGGAATGATTCAAGAGCTTGAGGAGCAAGGTTGTCATCTTCTAATAGAAGATTTTGGATGAAGACATGATAGGTAATTTGGTGAAAGGGGCTGCAGTTTTGAGTCAGAAGAAGAGAAGAGAAAATGAAGCAAAAGTGAAAAGGGAAATGGTGGAAGTGAACGTGAGGTAGAGAGGAAGAGTTTGGAATGTGCAAAATTCTGAATAAAGGAGATATTTATAGTAAGCATTTTAGTTAGAATGGAAAGCTTGTTAGTCCTTGGTTTAGTTCATGTAACTAAGTAATCATGCTATTGAGATATTTTATTTCCATCCATTTAATGCATTCAAAAACAAAGATTCCTTTCATTTGCCCAAAATGCACATGGAATGCTTCCTTGCAAGGCTTGATTTTTTTTTATTCACTTCATTTATGGCTGATCATGCAACGTGGAATGCTTCTTGAATGAGCTAGATTTCTTCTTTGCTTTATACATGGTTGCACAAATAGATTATACCATTTCTAGGAAGTACACGTGCACACACACATGATTTGCACTTCCATAACCAATTAAATTTGTTCTGATTCTCACGTACCACACATGCTTTGGTTTATGTTTTTGTTTCTTTTAATTTAAACCAAGTGTATTTCATGTAGCTTTCAGTTATTTACTTAGGTGACGTTAAACTCCTAACCAACTTCCTACACATGCTAGGATTTGTTTCTTCCTTAAATTAACTAATCATAACTAAATCTATTCTAAGCACTTCTAAATTTGTCACTTGGATCCATTTGCTTCTATCCTATCCTTCTTGTACAACCATCACAGGTGTTTTTCATGTGATAATTTTTCTCATCGTATCATCACATGATCTGAAACTATAGCTCATGATAATTTTAAATATTCATGTGATTTTCCTTCTTTTTTACTGTAAGGTTTATTTGCTTGCATTTTGAGTGGTAAAATTTAAAGACTTATCTTCTGGCGTACCTAATAATAAATTTTGACCAGTAGGTACTTCTAGTTTTATCTAAGGGTATTTTGGTAATTTTAACCTTAAGGGTATTATGGTAATTTGTCACCCACTCAAGGGTATGATTATAATTTCCACTCCAAAATATCTAACAAAAATATCTAAGGGCATTTTTGTAATTTTACCTCAAGGACATTTATGTAATTTATACTTCAACGGTAATATGGTAATTCTTTCATCAAAGGAAATGGTAGTATGGTCATTCTCCTTCAAACATATTTGTAATATCTCTTTTTATCTCTAATTAACATATTTAAATTTTTGGGATGTTACAATATGCAACCTTATTCTTTTGAACACCTATTCCAAGTCTATCAGGTGTTGGTCTAAAACTCAATCTATCTAACAACCACGTCATCAATGTATACTTCCATAATCCTACCAATCAAATCATGAAATATCCAATTCATGGCATTTTGATATGTGGCCCTAACATTCTTGAATCCGAGAGACATTACTACCCACTCAAAAATACCAATGGCAACCAAGGAACCTAAATGTTGTTTTGTTAACATCCTCTTTAGCAATAAAAATATGATTATATGCTGAATAATTGTCCATAAAGGTGAGTATTCCTTTGTTAGTCGCAAAATCTACTATCATATCCGCAATTAGCATAGAATACTCATCCTTAGGGGTAGCCAAATTCAGGTTTCTAAAGTCAACACATATGCGTACCTTGTCGTTCTTCTTAATAATTGGATCTATATTAGACAATCAATCTACATACTTAGTCATTCTAATAAATCCTAAAGACAACAAATGTTCCGCCCCTTTCTTGACCATTGATAGGATTAACACGCCTGGCAGATTGTTTATACAACTTAAAACCTTTTTTCAAAGGAAACCGATGTTCAACCAAATCCCCAAATAACCCTAGCATTTTAGGATAATCCCATATGAAACTTGCCTTGTTGTATTAGATAATAAACCGCCTATTTAGTCAGCCATGGGAAATCAGTTGTTCCTAAATTCACTTTTGTTAGTGGATCTTGGGCCTCTAATGGTGGTAATGGCTTCTTAATAGCATGTTGTTCAATATTTTATAATGATTTCCCCCCAAGCTCTACTTTTTCCATTATTTCCTCAATCGCTTCTATTGGCTTCTTAATCGCTTATCTTCTCTAAAGATTGCCCCCTAAGCACTTCCGTTTTTCTGGTTCTTCAACTTCCTATTCAATCAACCATATGTCGGCTGAATTTTTTAGCATAAAGCCTTGGTTGGTAAACTCATAGGCCTTGGCCTCATAAAATTCTTCTACAGATGCTATCTCCTGAAGTACCTAAAACACACCAGAAGGGGGGAGGGGGGTTGAATAGTGTGATGGACAAAACTATCTTTCGAAAACTTTGAAGGCTTTTCTTAAACAAATATCAATGGACGATTGATTTTGTCCAGGGGGTTTTAAATCACTTTGTGCTTAAAAATCAGTTCAAAAAACTTGGACACAATAGTGTAGAAGTAAACTATAGAAAGAAACTAGTTATATAGAAACAATAAAGAAAACAAAGACGTTTTATACTGGTTCACCCCAACTCTTCGGCTACATCCTGTTCTCCCTCAAAACTTGAAGGATTCCACTAATCAATTTTTTTATTACAACCAAGTATTCTCTAGTGATTCGAATTCTTTATCACAAACATCTTTAAGCTTTATATAGACTTCAGAGCTTTGATCCATAATCCCAGTTAGTCATTGTCTAATAGCTTGGGTGCTTTACACTAGGCACATTATTGTGCAGAGAGAGATTGTGGGGACCAAAAACATCTTCACAGGATCATCACAGCCACAAACCACATGTGCAACAATGCAAGGGTAGGCTTACCAAAACAAGTATATTAAAACAATATACAACTTAATAGTTAAAGCATGATCCACTATCATGTCATATATAACATAACATGTAGAAATCATACATAAAGCATTAGTCTTAGAATTCTCTCAAAAGGGCATCCATAATAATCATCAACCATTACATAAAGGTTCAATCATCATATGCCATCGTCATCATCAATCCATGAATCATCAGAGATCAAAGTATTTTCATGACTCATGAAGTAACACATCAATCTGAAGTCACAATTATCAATGTCCATGTCTAGCTATCATGTTATATCATTCTGACTTTATACTCCTGAAATATTTCACCTTGAGCGATTAACCCAAACACATCCCTTAACATAGTCGCACTTTATGATTTGACTATTCGGGGAGACTTGAATTAACCTTAAGGAAGAAGTGTAGTTTTATTGAAAATGGATGTGTGTATAATAGCTTATCTCAATAAGGCTTGCAAAGACCTCAATCTATCTATGGATTCACCCACCCATCCATTCGATAGACCCATTCTTGTTACCCACTACCGACAACCTCCAGCACTAGGTTGAAGACCCACCAAGCACCCTTAACTTACGTACGTACTCACATGCAATGTCATTCATTTAATGCATGCATGTTATGATCATTCAAATTAAACATTCTACGCCATCACAAATTCATTCACCAATCTCAACACCATAAGAGGTTATAATATCGTAGATTCACCATTCATATGTTCATCACACTCATGAACTCACCTCTAGTTCAATAAGCATAGCAAGACATTCCATCTCCTTGAATTCGTGCAATAACTCACTAAAAACCCATATGAATGTGAATCTCATAATCTCAACATAAAGTCAACTCATAAGACTATTATCTTTAACTTTTATGTTTACCCAAAAACTTACTTTGGAAGCATACTATGCCTAAAATTACAATCTATATGAAACTTTTACTTATTACTGACAACTTGACATTCACTAATTTGATCATTTCTAAAGTTATACAAAATAGTTTTGAGTAAAATCAAATCCATTAGTTAGATAACATCAAGGGATACAACATTCATGAAGACTACTTTTCCAAACTCGGACTCTATAACCAAGTTTTGGCCACTATAACCGTTTACCTCTCATTGTAATCGATTACAATAGAGCTCGGGTAAACAAAGTAGTCCCTAGGCTCTAATTAATTGATTACAAACCTATGTAATAGATTAAAACCAGACAAGAACTAAAAAAATCATCCCTGGTAGCTCATTTTAATTGGTTACCACATAGTGTAATTGATTAAAACAATTCTAAACTATAGAGAACACGACTTTTAAACCAAAACCTCATCTTTCATAAAAAAACAAAATCATTTTTTCAACCCAAAAAGCTTCAATAAGGAATTCAAATCACCTTTTAGATATATCTAAGCAATAAATATCATCTATAACAACTCAAATCATCAAATCAATATATTCACATAAAAGGTTCGAGGGTTTCATCCACAAATCACTAGCATTCAAAATATGATAGCAAATTCATCAATACACTCGATCAATATTCATTCTCATAACATAAACACATCAGAAATTTAGAAAAGAGATAAGCTTCCCTTACCTCTATAAAACAAGAAACAATCTTTGAGAGGAAGAAAGGAAAAGAAGAGAGTTTTGGGTCCAAGATTAAAGCTTGCTCACTACCACTCAGCCACCACACAATAATAAGTCATGTGATCAAGTCGAATCTCATGCAAGGGACAATCTTACTTATGATGTGATACCTCTGAGGATCAGTGATTGGAGGGTCAAGCAGTTGAGGGGAAAGACCACCCCCTAGTGAAGGTGATCTGGAGCACCATCAATAAAGGTGATGGTATGTGAGAGCTCTAGGATAAGATGAAGGAATCGCATCCCCATCTTTTCCAAGGCTAGTTAATTTTGAGGATGAAATTCTTAAAAGGATGGGATAGTTGTAACATCCCAATTTTCTAGATTGGGAAGCTCAGTGTAGAAATAGCTTGTGTTTGTTCGATATGCAGTGTGGTAGTATTATCCTTAGTGAAATAATTCATATAAGAGATAGGACCATCATACAATAACCAAGTGACCTAAATTTTAAGTGCTTGAGTCTGGGAAAAAAATGGCTTAGATGTAGAAAACCCTTAGTCAAACCTTTAATCAACAAAAATCAACTGCAATCTAGAAAGGCAAAATAAGGGAATTCCTCATTAATGACAATTTTGTAAATAAAGACTTTTTACGCTAAAATGATAGGTTGAGATTAATTAATGAAGGATTTAAGGTACAAATGTTTCTAGGCATGAAAACTATTAGTTTAATTAATTAAGAAAGAGGAGAATTGATCTCCCACTCACTTTAATTATTTTTAGTTAAGTCTAATAGAATGGATTAATAAATGAGTCAATTACTCTAGAATCAATATAGAAGTCGGAGTTTAATTAGGGACTAAATAAGGGCTTAAGTCATAAAGAGTAGTTAGGAGAAAAAAAAGGAAAAAACATACGGGACCTACATATGGACCCCCCCTCATGACCTAAGCTCTCTATATGAAGGAGAGAAACTCACCCTCCCCTCCCCTATTGGTGTCATCGGCTAGAGAGGGAGGGAGACAATTTATCATCTTTTTTTTTTCCTTTCTCCATTATTGTGGTGTTGTGAATGATTTTGAAGAGGCTTAGGTGAGTTTGTTAGCTATTTCTCATGCTCTTCTTAATTCTTTTCTCTTCTACTCACTAGGATCCTCATACCTCTCTCTTGCTCCATTTTAATGTCCATGCTTTAGGAAGTGCTCAAGGTTTCAACTTGCCTCACACTCATCTCTTTGCTTCTTTGTGTCAAGATATACAAAATGTGTGCAATGCGAAAAGGGGCAAACACTTGATTACCTCAAGACTCTGCGAATAGAGAACAACATATGAGAAACAAAAGGGCCACACGATGATGGAGAGAGCAGCACGATAGGGCTGTGTGGTGGGGGAGAGGGCGGCAACAGAGGAAAAGCTAGACAACATAAGGGATTAGGGTTTGTAAGGGAATTCGAAAGACAGAGAGAATGGGAGTACTGCGTATGGAGGTCCGAGGATAAGTTATCGGGTTAAGTTTTTTTTTTAAAAGATATAAATCTGTTTGATCAATTTTTTTTGGAATAAGTTAATCTATAAAAAATAAAATCTATTTGATCAAATTATAATAAAAATGTTTAAGTTAATCTATAAAAACCACTACGCTTATGTAAAAACGAAACATATGTGTTTGATAAAAGATATCGCTTTTTTGAATAAGCAATTTATCTTTATATTTTCTTTTTTAAAACTAATAAATATAAAAGATAGTTCATCTTTAACTACATTATATATCACTTTTCCAAGGAAGCGCTATCTTCATGCTCTACCTTTTACATCCATATTGTTTACATGTATAAGCGTTATCTATAGTTATTTTTGGCATAGTGGTTAACGGTTATGTAAAGAGAACAAAGAAACCATAAGGTAGCAACACCACAAAATCATTTCAGAAGACACAGGTTATAAAGCATAAATCATGCATGAAAGAGGTAGTATGTTTTTGTATAAAGGAAATACATTGCAATGGAATCAATAAACTAACTGATTTTGGAAACAAAAAATTACCATTGAGAGAAAACACAACAACATAAATGGACAATGAGTTTAAACACTAAACCTTTACAAAATAATTTGATTAAATAAGGTTAAAAGAAACTTCTTCATTCTCAAAGAAGAAACCACTTTAAACAACAACAAATAAGTTAAAACTTGGTTACCTGAGGAGACACAACAACATATATAGAAAATGAGACTTATAAATCCAAAACCCATGTAAAACTACTTTAAAAAAAATGGTAAAACACCATTTTCATTTTCAAAATAAAACCAATTTCAAACTAATCAACCATTTAAAACATTGAAGAAAACACATGTTATATCATAAAAGCATCACATGTTATCTAAAAGGGAATCTTGTTAAGTGCACAATATTGGCCTGAGGATTACTAGCCTCAACATATTCTATATGAGATAAATTCTCAGTCTAGGGAACCTTGGCCTCACCCAAGTCTTCATCTATCACAAACCATCAGATCGGTCTATCATGCTCTCCAACCTTCATTCTATTTTTCCAAAAACTGAAATGTTCCCCTTCAAACATAGGAGGTCTGTTTAAAGAGGCACCCTCCTTAAAGGTTTTTTGTGAAGTATTCATATTTCTTTTTGAAAAGAAAAAGTGATCTTGAGCAACTTTCAATAACCAGCTCTTGATGCCAATTGAAAATGATAGGAACACTTCAAAACAACCAAGAGGGGGGGTGAATTGGTTGAACCTTGGTAAATTAAAATTTTCAAATCAAAGTTTCCACAGGATCTTTATCACTTTAAATCATTTTTGAAACCAAGAATTTTGTATTCAATCAAATTCCTCTGTCAAGAAATCAATAAGCAATTTAAAACTTTCTGTGCAATCGTAACTTGATTCACAACCAAAGCAATTTAGAGATGAAGAGAAAGAAATAAAGATCAGCCACAAATTTTATCCTGGTTCACTTCAAACACTATGAAGCTACATCCAGTTCTTCCACTCAACACTAGAGTAGAGTTCCACTATTGCAAATAATATTCTTACAAGATGTTACAAACCTCTCTTTATCAACCCTAGATAAAGTTCAGAAGTCTAAAACACTATTAGACCCTTAGAGACCAAACCCAAAACTGAGAACACTACTCAGCAACCCTTAGAGAAACACTATCTCTAATCTTCATGTAAGAACTCAATTTACAATAAGTTAATCTTTACAGAAATCAATTAAAAGATTTACACCTTCAAAGAATAAGGAAAGATTTCACCTGATAATCTAGAAAACATATGCATGTGAATGATTCAACAGGTTGAAAGAAAGATTACAGACTCAATGCATCCCTTTCCTTATGCTTTGAACCTTAATGATGCTTCACTTCTTTAAGACCAAAAACCCATACGAATTTGTGAAGCTAAAATGCTTTTAGAAACCCAGAAATGCACTAAAGAAAGCTTAGGAGTGTTTGTGATTGCTCAGATTTTGAAATTCTCAAGTCTTTAAAACACAGAGCAAGAAGTTCTATTTATGACAACTTTCTAACTGAAAATAATCGATTAAACACGCTTCTAGCTTGATCGATCTCACAATCACTTTGTAGCCACTTCTAGTGGACTAGCCAACACAAACAAAAGATTTTCAAAGTCATAGTTGGAATGTTACCTATAACAAAACAAACAACTAAAGCTACACAACAAAAGGCACAACAGATCTAAGTAATTTTGGAAGAGTTGGAAAACAAAATTAAGGGTTTCCTTTCCCTCTCTGAGTGCAGGTGATGCACCTTAGCAGGAGAGAAGTCAAAGAATTGAGATAAAGAAAGAACTCGAGAATATTACACAAGGTTAGTGTGATTTTCTTTGAAATCAATTATTTCCTTAAGTGTTCCATGTTTTCATATGGTTTCAAAAGGCCATTGAATTTTATGCATTTAAGTGACATTTCTTTCTTTTACAAGCACAATTATAATTGGAAGTTTATTTAATTTTAGTTGGCTTTATTGATTATCTAAGTAATTTTGGAATAGTTGAAAAATAAAATTGAGGGTTTACTTTCCTTATCTGGTTACAAGAAATTCTTCTCAACATGAGAGAACTCAAATAATCGAGATAAAGAAAGAACTCGAGAATATTACACAAGGTTAGTGTGATTTTATTTAAAATCAATTCTTTTCCTTAAGTGTTTTATGTTTTCATATGGGTTCAGAAGGCAATTGAATTATATGCATTCAAGTGATATTTCTTTCCTTTGAAAATGGTTGTAATTTGAAGTTTATTTAATTTTAATTGACTTTATTGATTATCTAAGTCATTTTGGAAGAGTTGCAAAATAAAATTAAGGGTTTCCTTTCCCTCTTTGAATGCAGGCAATCCAACTCAACAACATAGAAGTCGAAGAATCGAGATAAAGAACAAACTCTGAGGATATTACACAAGGTTAGTGTGATTTTCTTTGAAATCAATTTTTTCCTTAAGTGTTTTGTGTTTTAATATGCTTTCAAAAGGAAATTGAATTCTATGCATTCAAGTGACATTTCTTTCTTTTTCAAACACAATTATAATTGGAAGTTTATTTAATTTTACTTGACTTTATTGATTATCTAAGTAATTTTGGAAGAGTTGGAAAATAAAATTAAGGGTAGCCTTTTCCCTCTCTAAGTGCAAGCGATCCACCTCAGCGGGAGAGAACTCAAAGAATCGAGATAAAGAAAGAACATCAGAATATAACGCAAGGTTAGTTTGATTCTCTTCGAAATCAATTATTTTTCTTAAATGTTTTATGTTTTCATATGGTTTTGAAATGCAATTGTATTCTATGCATTCAAGTGATATTTCTTTCCTTTACAAACATGGTTGTATTTTGAAGTTTATTTAATTTTATCTGACCTTATTGAGTATTTAAGTAATTTTAGAAGAGTTGGAATATAAAATGAAGGGTTTCCTTTCCCTCTCTAAGTGTAGGCGATCCACCTCAATAGGAGAGAAGTCTAAGAATCAAGATAAAGAAAAAACTTGAGAATATTACACAAGGTTAGTGTGATTTTCTTTGAAATCAATTCTTTCCTTAAGTGTTTTATGTTTTCATATGGTTTCAAAAGGAAATTGAATTTTATGCATTCAAGTGACATTTCTTTCTTTTACAAACACAATTATAATTGGAAGTGTATTTAATTTTAATTTACTTTATTGATTATTAAAGTAATTTTGGAAGAGTTGGAAAAAAATTAAGGGTTTCCTTTTCCCTCTCTAAGTGCAGGCGATCCACCTCAATGGGAGAGAAATCACATAATCAAGATAAAGAAAGAACACAAGAATATTACACAAGGTTAGTGTGATTTTCTTTGAAACCAATTTGTTCCCTAAGTGTTTTACGTTTTCATATGGTTTCAAAAGGCAATTGAATTCTATGCATTCAAGTGACATTTCTTTCTTTTACAAGCACAATTATAATTTGAAGTGTATTTAATTTTAGTTGACTTTATTGATTATCTAAGTAATTTTGGAATAGTTGAAAACAAAATTAAGGGTTTTCTTTCCTTCTGTGGTTGTAGGCGATCCACCTCAATGGGAGAGAAATCAAAGAATCAAGATAAACAAAGAACTTTAGAATATTATGCAAGGTTAGTGTTATTTTCCTTGAAATAAATTCTTTTCCTTAAGTATTTTATGTTTTCATATGATTTCAAAAGGCATTTGAATTTTATGCATTCAAGTGATATTTATATTTTTCTTTCTTTTTTTGCAAACACAATTATAGTTTGAAGTGTATATAATTTTATTTGACTTTATTGATTATCTAAGTAATTTTGAAAGAGTTTGAAAATAAAATTAAGGGTTTACTTTCCATCTATGATTGCAGGTTATCCACCTCAGCGTGAGAAAAGTCAAAGAATGAAGATAAAGAAAAATTCAAGAGTATTACACAAGGTTAGTGTGATATTCTTTGATATAATTTATTTTACTTAATTTTTTTATGTTTTCATATGGTTTCAAAAGACAATTGAATTCTATGAATTGAAATGATATTTCTTTCTTTTACAAACACATTTATAATTTAACTTGTATTTCTTTTAGTTGAATTTACTAATTATCTACGTTTACATTGATAGATTATTTTCTTGAGTAAACACTTTTTGTATGGCTAAATTTCGATGATATATTTAGTTTTTGTTTGATTTTCAATTTAACATCAAATGACTTTGGTATCAAGATCGTCAATCTATTTAACTAGAACATAATTGTTAATTGTTTTAGACTTCAAGTGGGTTGTAATTTTTCATTTCGATGCTTTATTTTGATTTAAGAGGCAAATTTCCATATAGAAATGTAGATTTTTTTGTTTAATTGAAAGGTGTTGTTATGTGAGCATGTCAACACTTTAGCACCCTTTCACAAAAGCTAAGTTTGGACATCTATTTGTAAATACAAAGGAATTGATTGATATATTATAGAAAAAAGGCTGAATTGATTTTTTCAACAAATTAGATTGGGAATCAACCATATAACAAGTTTCAATGATTACAAAACTATGGAAAAATATTTATTGACACTTAACGAGTGTAATCAGAGAAAGATAGGATGAAAGAAAAGATAAATCATTGACAAGATGGATTATGTGATATGATAAGAAAAAAAAAAAATATATATATATATATATATATATATATAAAAGGGATGTCAAGTGTGCGTTTGTCCTTATTAGGGTATTAAGAAATCAACACTCCAAAATTAAACATTAAAAAACCTGATCAAAATCATTCTTAGACAACTTTAGCAAAAAAAAGTGGAAACTAAATGGTTTTTAGTCATACCAACTTCTTAAAAATATACTTCTTTTGTTTTGTCTTAGTAGCCAAGGATGTCATTGCCATGGTAATCATTAGCCCAACGCCCTCAAAGTGGACATATATTTCTCCTCTTAGACTAACACATCATAGTTCCTTAAAAATCTCTTCGGTGAAACTACTTAGTAGCATCAAAAGTACTCTCTACACATTCACTAATCACCACACTCTTGGATATATGGATCTAGTGAGGAAGAATCAATATATTGTTAAAACAAAATATATTTTTATTGATTATTTTAAAATATTACTTTTTGAATTATTTTCTTACAAGTATATATTAATATTCTTCAATATATATATATATATATATGTATATATTGTAATAATGTGTTAATTTGCAAAGTTCATGAATCTTATGATATTAATTGATGATAAAGTTTGATAGTTTTACTAATTGTTGCATTTGTCCTTGTTTGAAACCTTGTAAAATGTAGTGTGTGTTAATTTTGCATGACTTCTCAATTAGCTAACAACTTATTCTGGATGAAAAGTTTGTTAAAGTAAAACAAATGATAGATGAAAGGGAGAGGAACTCATTTAAGAGAAAATCGAGAGAGAAAAGTCTTAGCAAGTGTGTTGGTGAGAGAGAAAACTTGTGTGAGAGAAGACTAGAGAAAAGTTATGGAGATGAGAAACATAGAAAATTTGAGAAAAATAAAAGCAAGGATGGCTCAATCACTTCACATAGACATATACATACACATATATATATATATATATATATATATATATATATACTGCAACAAATACTTTATTTTGTAATTTGTTTTGGTTTATTTATCTCTTAATTAGAATTGTATTATCTGAAAAAAATTATTTACTTGGTTGAATGTATTAAAGAACACCTGAAAATATAATAGAGTTCTTAAAAAGTTTTAATTAATTAGTTATCTAATTAGTTATATTATAGGTAAACTTATTAAATTTGTTTCACTCAAATGAATCTATAAAATAATGTCTTCAGTTTATCATCCAATAGTTCCATATATAAGGTCTATCCCAATTATCAAATACGTCATTGTTTCACATATTGGCATATTTTGTTTTCGGACAAATTGAGATATCAATTAACAAACATATATTCTCTTTATTATGAATTATGTGTGTGTGTGTGTTTTAATTTATGTATCTACATCTATTTATTTATCTATCTAATAATATTTGAGGTTTTCTTTTTTTTATAAGTGTCAGTTCTTCATTTGATGACACTACTTTTCTTTTAAGGCTATGAACAATTTGGCCTTTTTTTTTACCTATTATACTCTAAAAGTCAATTCTTACATTCTATTACGACCTACACATGCTTCTGTCGATTTTTTTTCTTCTTAATCTTTTGCGTGCATTTTTTTTACAGCAATCAACATGTCTTGTACTTATTTTCTTATATTATTATAAAGTGTATTATAAAAATAAAAAATATTAAAAAACATATTAAGGTATAAACTATATATATATATATATAAAAATCCAATATATTTATTTAAGTGAAATCATTTTATGATAGTTTTCTATGATATAAAAAAAATGCATTGGTTTCTTATTTTTGTATTTTTTATGTTATATATATATATATATATATATATATATATATATTACTTTTTTTGTTAGATCTCAACGACCAATCTTCTCATCTATCTTGGATTTTGATGAATAACAATAAGTATAAATTATTGATGTTCTAATGAATTTCTCACAAGTGAACATGATCAACGTGTTAAAGGATTTAATTAAAATTTGTGTGCATCGTCCTCACTCAAAGAGAAAATACTATGTTAATTATTTAACTAGCATCCAACACTGTAAAACCAAAGAGCATCCACTCATTATGTCTCTGATAGCTGAAAAAGAGAAGTACACGTGTGATATCTTATATAAATTCATTTTCTCTCTTCACTTTGAATTTCTAACATTTAAATTTAAGGAAATGACAAAATAAAATAGAATAGAAGGTATTCACATAATATTCCTCTGAGGTCACTATTGTCAAGGACAAGGAGCACATGTCACTTTTTGTGTTGTTCATTACCTTGCAAATCAAAGTATAACACATAGCCTTATTTTCCAGTATGAGACAACAGTCTTTTCAAGGAATCAACACTGATCCTATAATGGATTTTCCTCTAAAGTCTATAAAATGCAATCTCTACTCGAAAACAAAGCACAAATCAATATAACAAGAAAATGAGAATATCTCTGAAGCAATACTCACTAAAATCATTGGATGACTGATTTAAAGCTTACATTTATTTATCCTTTGCTAAGTAAAGTTATCATGTATTTGAACTTTATTATTTATTCACTCATTGAGTGTTATCGAATACTTGTATTCATTCAAAGTATTGTGTGTGAAACCAAGGAGTGACTTAGTGTTAAACAATGTTTGGGTTTCTTAGATTTAGGATGAGTCTAAGAAAGTGTCATAAATGGTGTTAAGAATACTTGTAAAGTCAGGAGTGACAAGTCAAAATACTTGTTTTGTAATCAAGTTTTGATTAGTGAAATCTTTTACTTTTGAGTAAAGGAGAACTGGACGTAACTCAGGTTAAGTGAACCAGTATAACCCAAGTGTTTCTACTTCTTTCCTTAACGGTTTATTGAGCATTCTATTAACACTCTTTGTCACTTCTTTAATATCAAGTTTTTATTTGAAAAATTGTTTTAAGGACTCTCTATTTTTAAGTAACTAGACGATCAAACTCGTCTTTATTAAAATCTATTTTTCTTTTCAGTAGACAACTTATCATACATATACACTTCTATCTATATTTGCACTAAAAGTTACAAAAAGTTATTATCTTCGATAAACTTATTATTCAACCTCCTTCTATTGTGATTATTGTTATTTTATTTTTATTATCATTATAAACTTTTTTGCTATGAAATATAGTTATAAAATAATAATAATAATAATAATAATAATAATAATAATAATAATAAAAAATTAATTTGATTGAACCGTTAGTTTGGGTTTACTGCTCCTAAATTCCATGTTAATCTTCACTGGACTCGCCATAGCAAAGAGAACCAAAGAAAGTGAGAGAGAGGGTTTGCAAAATGAAGAGTTTGAATGAATTTGTTGAATGTGAGAATTTAGATACTGTGATTGATTTATATATAAGATAGTTTGAGCTAAAACGGTATTTCGCACCAAAATAGAGTGGTTGATAGTATGTAAAGCTATAGTTTGATCACTGATCAAGAGGGGTGTTCATGGGTACGGGTCACCTGTGAACCCAAACCGATCTAAACAGTTTGGGTTGGGTCATTTATATATTTGGGTCAAAATCGAACCGAACCGATCAAAATCGTTTATGTACGGGTTGGGTCACGGGTTTAGATTTATAGATCTGTTGATCCGATGACCCGATCCGTGAACTCGTAATAATAATATAAATTTTATTATTTATATATATATTAAAAATTAAAAAAATAATTTAACAATAAAAAAAGGTATGATATTGTAAATATTTAATATTGCATTCAAAAATAAAATAGGATATTTTTTAATATTGCATTAAAAAATAGGATAGAATATTTTTAAGATTGCATTGCATAATATAATAGAATATCTTTAAGATTGCATTGGATAATATGATAGAATATATTTAGGATTGCATTCAAAAATTGGTTAAAATCATATCTTTAAATTAGTATAAATAGAAACATATTTTGGTATTCATGTATGCATTCCATTCCAAATAATACTAGAGTATTAGAGAGTTTTTGTTTGCATCATTGAGAGAATTGTTGTGAGATCATATAGAAGCGTTTGAAAGTTTGATTCTTCAACTCTCAATCAGGATTTAAAGGTACCTATTTGCTTAAGGAATATAAGCGTAAATGTAACTATTTTATTGTATTCTTCTTCTTGACTTTGGAAAAGGTCGCAGCTGGGAACTAGGATACCAGTTTTGTCTCTGTTCTTGATGAATTGAGACATGCGACTTCTAGCTGGGAAATTAGGATACCAGTCTGGTTGGGAAACAAGGATATCAGTCTATCTATATTCTTGGTGAATTGAGACTAGAGCTTTTTGCTGGGAAATAAGGATATCAGCTGGGATAATTGTTGTGTAAGGGTAGACTAGGAAACTAGGATATTAGGAACTCTTATACACAAAATTATCATAGTGGAATTATCCATTAGATTGATTATCCAATTTGGAAGTCGTGGTTTTTTACCCAATTGGGTTTTCCACGTTAAAATTGATTGTGTCGTCTTTATCTCTTATTTCCATAATATTGCTTCTGTTGTTCAATGAACAAGGTCCATGTTACTTCACTTATATTTTTTTTATATTGTGGATATGTTCTTTAGAATTTGAAAATGAGACAATTGGAAAAGAAAAGTGGTACAGAAAGTGTTAATGATTCATCTCCAATTCTACCAATTATAAGTATTTTATAATATTATGTTGATGGTATTAAATGAATCAATTTTACTACTTTCATACATTTGATAATATTGTGTTAATTGTATGAGATATTTGAAAAAATCATGATATAAAATAGTAGTTCTAAAAAAAAATTAAATGGGTAACCCGATGATCTGAACCAAACCGAACTGTTCATGAACGGGTTGGGTTGGGTTGGGTTTCAATTTTTTTTCTTCTGAAAATCGAACCGAACCAAACCGGTCAAATTTAATTGAGTTGGGTCCTAAATTTGGTCAAAACAAGTCTTATTGCACAATTAATTCAGTTCTGTATTTGTGATTATATATAAGTTGGGTGCTGTTCTTATCTCTTCATGTGTGTATTTTCTAAATATGTTATTTGTCACTATTTCATTTTTTTTATTTTAATCCTTACATTTCAGAAAATTGTGTTTTTTAAACCCTCAACCAGGACTAAAAAAATCTCGAATTTTATAATTTTTAAAGATAAAAAATAATTAAAACAAAAAATAAAAAGAAAATTCACAAAGACCAACAATACATTATGTTGGATATTTGTTGAACCCCTAATGCATAAAAAGATTTATAAAGTTTTGATCATAACAAATAATGAATGTCACATTATTAGATTTCTTGCACTGATGATAATTAATTGATATTTTGAAGTTACTGATATTTTGGATTTATGAAGATCAACATAATTGAGAAGATTACTTGAAGAATTCTGAAGATTGATATCATTCATAGATGATATGAAATTAAGAAGATTTGTTTCTATTTATATTTTATTAGATTTTATGTAAGGGTTTTAGAAGATTGATCTTGTCAATATATTTGCTTTAAGATTGCATTGCATAATAAGATAAAATATTTTTTAAGATTGCATTCAAAAGTAGGATAAAATATTTTTTAATATTGTATTAAAAAATAGGATAAAATATTTTTAAGATTGCATTGCATAATATAATAGAATATCTTTAAGATTGTATTGCATAATATGATAGAATATCTTTAGGATTGCATTTAAAAATTGGTTACAATCATATTTTTTAAATTAGTATAAATAGAAACATATTTTGGTGTTCAGAGTATGCATTCCATTCCACATAATATTAGAATTTTAGAGAGTTTATGTTTGCATCATTGAGATAGCTGTTGTGAGATCATATAGAAGCGCTTGGCAAGTCTGATTATTCAACTCTCCATTAGGATTTAAAGGTACCTATTTAATTAAGGAATAAAAGCTTAAAAGTAACAGTTTTATTGTATTATTAGGGATGGCAAAGTGGGCCAACCCACCCAAAAATGGGCCGGGCTGGCCCAACCCACTAAAAAAGTGGGTCAGGCCAGGCTGGCCCACTTTTGCAAAGTGGGTTGAAAATACTAGTCCGTCCCACTTTAAAGTGGGTTAGTGGGCCAGCCCACTTAAAACATAAAAAAAATTTAAAAAGGTAAAATAATTATTAAAAAATTCAAATGTAATTATTTATACTAAAAATTAATAATGTACTAACTTAATCTTATAACAATAATTTTTAATATATAATACATGTCTAATAGAAGTAAAAGCAAGCACGAAATACATGTGTAACAATGGTTTTCAATTAGCTCCTAAGTCTTAACAAATTCTTAGAAATTTGCTTCACAATGATGCAGACAATCAAAACATACATGTAGTATAACTCATTATTAGGTTCCAAATAAAAATGTATTAGGGTTAAGGATTCAAAATCATTAACTTTTTTTTAGTCATTTTCCCTCTAAGTCACTCATTTAATTACCTATTAAATATTTTATTATTTTTTATTGGTGGGCTGCTGGCCCACCCCTAGCCCACATTTGGCCCACATTTTTGTGGGCCGGGTTGGTCCGCCCTGTTTAATGAATGTGGGCTCAAAGTCTCAACCCAGCCCACATTTTTTCTTGGATTAAACGGGTCGGCCCGCCGGGCCAAACCCGTTTTGCCATCCCTATGTATTATTCTTCTTGACTTTGGAAGAGTTCGCAACTGGGAAACTAGGATATCAGTCCTGTCTCTGTTCTTAGTGAATTGAGACGTGTGACTTTTGGCTGGGAAACTAGGATACCAGTTTGTCTCTATTCTTGGTGAATTGAGACTAGTGTTTTTTCTGGGAAGATACCAGCTGGGATAATTGTTGTGTAAGGGTAGACTAGGAAACTAGGATACTAGGAACTCTTGTACACAAAATTATCATAGCAGAGTTGTCCATTGGATTGTTTATCCATTTTGGACGTCGTGATTTTTTTACCCAATTGGATTTTCCACGTTAAAATTGATTGTGTCTTCTTTATCTCTTATCTTCATATTATTGGTTTGAGTTTGATTTTAAATTGTGAATTATTTTATAAAGCTCAATTCACCCCCCCTCTTGAGTTCATCTAGGACCAACAATTGGTACCAGAGCGGTGTTCTCTTTATTTTGCAGGTAACTCCTGAAGAGTAGATCTTAAGATGAACTCAATGGAGACAATAAGAGAAGGTTACTCTACCCAAAGACCTCCACTATTCGAGGGAAAGTAGTACAATTATTGGAAGAACATAATGGAGATTTTCATTCAAGCAGAGAACTATCAAGTCTGGAAGGTGATTGAAAGAGGAAACTTTCAGATCACAAAGATGAATGAAAAGAGAGAAAGAGGCTGAAACTTGAGGACAAATATACTGATGAAGATTGGAAGAAGTTGGAATACAATGCTCAAGCCAAGAGAATTCTTCATTGTGGACTAGGAACACAAGAATACAACTGCGTGATGGGTTGCAAGACTGTCAAGCAAATGTGGAATTTTCTGGAGGTAAGACATGAGGGTACAAACGAGGTAAAACAGTCTAAAATTGATCTCTTTATGCATCAATATGAATTGTTCTCTATGAAGCCTAAAGAGTCTATTAGGGATATGATAACTCGTTTTACTAACATAGTAAATGAGCCCCACAAGAAAGTAATGATAGTTGCTTGGAGTGATTCTGATTTAGAGGAAGAAGGCTCTGAAAACAGTGAAGCTGAGACCAACATTTGTCTTATGGCTGGAACCAACATTTGTTAACAAAGAAGCATCTATTGAAAGTGTTTGACTTTGTGATAGATGAGTATTTAAAAATACGTGAATATAATAATGAGTTGATTGATGACTTTGGTGAATTAAAGAATGAGCTTAAGAAATTCTCTAAGGCAAATAAAGAATTGAGAAAAACAAATGAGAGCCTAGAGGAGGAAATCATTAGTCTTAAGAATATCGTTTCTGAACTTGAAAACGAAAATGCTTCTTTGGTTGTTGAATTGAAAGAGCATAAGAAAGAGGAATGCGTGACAATTTGTGATGCTCTATTGGAAGAAAAAATTGAAAAGTTGGAATGTGAGGTAGAAAAGTTGACTAAAGAAAATAAGGACCTCCAAAATAAACTAGAGTCTGCCATTAGGACTCCCAAGGTAGATAGACCCAATGTTATTGACTGGTTGAATAAGAATTGTAACACATCTAGGCATGGGTTAGGCTTTAAAGGTAATAAGAAATCTACCTGGAAAACAAAAACTAAGCATGTGAACTTGTATGAGAAAAGAGTATGTGATCATTGTGGCAAGGTAGGACATCTTAAATTTGAATGCAAGAGTAGGATAAAAGCTATAGAAAAGAATGTCACATATGTTAAGAATAACTCTATTTCTGCATGCAAAGTAAAACAAGTTTGGGTTAGAAAAGATGAGTTTTCTAACTTTGTTAAGAAGAAGGGACCTAAGCTAGATTGGGTTCCCAAAACTAATCATTGATTTGTGAGTGCAGGTTGAAGCGAGGGGGAACAACTTGTGGTACCTTGATAATGGTTGTTCCAAGCACATGATAGGAGACAAATCAAAATTTCTCTCATCAAACCTTTTGAAGGTGGAAGTGTGACCTTTGGTGACAATAACAAAGGGAGAATTATGGGCGTAGGTAAGATAATGACCCATTGTTGTGGCATAAGAGGTTAGGACATGCTAGCTTGAATACCATCAAGAAGATGAACTCATATGAACTGGTTGATGGTCTTCCATCAATAAAAGTTCAAAATGATAAGGTATGCGATGCATGTGCAAGAGGTAAGTAGGTAAGATCCTCCTTTAAATCCAAGAATATGGAAAGCACTATTAGACCTTTTGAACTCATTCATGAGTTTGTGAGGACTAAGCATATTCATATCAGACATCATTTTCTTATAGATTGTGAATAAACTAGTTTAATTGAACTTAAGTTCTGTGATACTGAACATCAGGTTGTTGATATTTTCACTAAACCCCTAAGCCGTGAGAGATTTGAAAAATTAAGACTAGAGCTAGGATTGATAAATTACAATTAATATGTTCAAATTTCTTTTACCCAATGATTGACTAGTTTAGAAAAGACTGGACATTCATGATATTTGTTGAACTATCTTGTTTCTGTCACTTCCATATTCACCTATCTTTGTTACATCGTTCACTTAATATACCTTATTGTGTTATTAATTCTAAAGTGCATGCGTTGATATTGTAGTGAATTTTCTATGTTGTGAGGAATAATGTGCATGTGTGTTTTCTCTTTGAGGCAGGCAATCTAGAACTTGTATGATTGAAGCTCAAGGCTCATTTTTTGAGAAGTTTCATAAGATTACTAAAAATGATATAGGCCATCTTTGGTCGTTTGAGCCTTTCAAGCTAACCCTTTAAGTATTTCATATCTCTAGTCACCCTATTTCAGCCTTAACTTTGAATTTCATTGATAAATTACAATATGCAACCCTTTGTGTTTTGATTAAAAAATCCCTTTTAAGTGTAGGTATGCATAATTTTTACAGCAAGTCTCATGAGGTGTTTGGTTGAAAAAGAAAAAGAAAAAAGGGGAATGACAGTGGAAAGAAAAAGAAAATTCATCCTGATTAAAAAAAAAAAAAGAGAAAAGAAAAAGAAAGTTGAAGCAACAAAAAAAAGGAGAAAAGAAAGAAAAAGTTGAAGCAATCATCTTGAGTTTAAAAAAAAAAAAAAGAAACAACATGTTGAAAGTATTAAGTGGAGAGGAAAGTAGGAAACTAAGCATATCAGTACTATACTTATTTGTTTCCTATCTCACCTTATTCTTTGTTTGTTTCTTATCCACCTTGTACATTACAAGCTTATAAAGACCTATTGATTTGGTGGCTTATGAAATATTTTCACACTAAAAGTGGAGAGCAATCATGATGTACAAGCCTATGGAAAGCCTGGAGAATAAGAACATAGAGTGATCCTAAATATGAGCAAAAAGACAATTTATTGCAAGGCATCGACTTTAGAATATTAATTTCTTTGCAGCCTTTCATCTTTATCACTCCTTTGTTCTTCATTGTTAGCTCTATTCATGTTGTTCTACCCATGTATCCGGTTCATAACCATTCTCTCTATCATGATTGTTTGTTTTAATCTTTTCGATGATGCCAAAAGGGGGAAAAAGGTTTGAATGCCATGTTATGGTAGACTGTTGTGAGTTATTGATTCTAGTCATAGCTTAGCAAGACTAGGGAATAGCTGAAAATCATTAGTAAATAAATTTGAAAATCATCCATTCATAGTGCATTCATCGTATATTTGTTCATTCAATTAGTACATGGCATTAATTATTTGTCATCATCAAAAAGGGAAAAATTGTTGGATATTTGTTGAACCCCTAATGCATAAAAAGATTTATAAAGTTTTGATGATAACAAATAATGAATGTCACATTATTAGATTAATTGCACTGATGATAATTATTTGATATTTTGAAGTTATTGATATTTTGGATTTATGAAGATCAACATAATTGAGAAGATTACTTGAAGAATTCTGAAGATTTATATTATTCAAAGATGATATGAAATTAAGAAGATTTGTTTCTATTTATTTTTATTAGATTTTATGTAAGGAGATTAGAAGATTGATCTTGTCAAGATATTTGCTTTAAGATTGCATTGCATAATAAGATAAAATATTTTTTAAGATTGCATTCAAAAATAGGATAGAATATTTTTTAATATTGTATTCAAAAATAGGATAAAATATTTTTAAGATTGCATTGCATAATATAATAGAATATCTATAATAGAATATCTTTAAGATTGCATTGGATAATATGATAGAATATCTTTAGGATTGCATTCAAAAATTGGTTAAAATCATATCTTTAAATTAGTATAAATAGAAGCATATTTTTGTGTTCAGAGTATGCATTCCATTCCACATAATATTAAAGCTTTAGAGAGTTTATGTTTGCATCATTGAGAGAGTTGTTGTGAGATCATATAGAGCCAAGCCTGATTCTTCAACTCTTCATTAGGATTTAAAGATACCTATTTGCTTAAGGAATAGCAGCGTAAAGGTAACAATTTTATTGTATTCTTCTTCTTGACTTTAGAAGAGGTCGCAACTAAGAAACTAGGATACCAATTCTGTCTCTGTTCTTGGTGAATTGAGACGTGCGACTTTTGGTTGAGAAACTAGGATACCAGTTTGTCTCTATTCTTGGTGAATTGAGACCAGTGTTTTTTGCTGGGAAACAAGGATACCAGTTGGGATCTATGTTATCAATAGCGGTCGGAGCGGCCACTATCGTGGCGGATCGGAGCAGCGCAGCTGGGTACCGCGACAACACCCTCTGAAGCGGAGCATTTTAGGATAGCGGCAATGGCGGTTGTAACGCCTCTCTTTGCTCTTTCGTGCTTGATCGTTTTTAGATGAAATCTTGTGTCCATTTTGTATTAGAAGTAGATTGGTTATAATAATTTTTTTTTTCGAAAATCATTTCCCTTTGCTTGCAAATGTTACTAGTCGTTTATAAACGAATTCTTTCTCTCCACGGTTTACTTAAAATAATAAAGTACAGTCCATCAATACAGACCAAAGAACAGTTCATTATACAGACCAAATACAAGCCAACATAAAATACAAGGAATTTAAATTTAGTACAAATCATCAACACATC
>PYAF01006063.1:365152-380765 GCA_007407185.1 Glycine tomentella | reverse complement strand
TGAGGTTCCAAGCTTGCTAGGACCTTACATGCTAGTTTAAACACTTTCCTGAGACCTATAACCTTGTTAGAACCGATTAGAAAGCTGTAATCCTTCATCCTTTCGTTTTAAACCCCATTTGAGTGAGAGTTTGGATTCTCAAGTGAGAAACCTTCTGAGAACTTGAGAATAGGCGAGACCAAGGCAGGAGACAGGCACCGGTGCTTGGGAAAGCAGTTCTGAGGTCTCCTGGGACGCCATTGAGGTAAGAAATTCAAGTTCTCTTGGGTCTCTGTGATTTTGGGGTTTTCTGAGTTTTGTGACCCACACTGAGATGGGGCTAGAATTAGCCCAGGGTCCAGTTGAGAAACTTATTTAGAACGATGAATAGATGAAGGAATAGCTTTCAGTTTTTGATTCTGATGACTTTGAATTTTGGCTCTGTGTTACCTGTGTGGCCTGTGATATAGTCACTTGTACTGGCCATTTGCTAAACCAGAGCCTTGTATATGTTGTATTGAGCCTGTGGGGCTAATGGAATGGAGCCTTAGGCGAGGCTTGAACCATTCCAGTGATATTGTGAGTTGTTGAGGCTGATGAGATTATGCCATACTTATGAGGCATTGAATCTACATTGATTCATATGTTGATGCTTAGCCCAGATAGACCTTGTGTGGTCTAACATAAGCCTAATGATGAGCTAGACTTGTTTTGAACCCTAGGATAGGGGAATTATGCTATGTTTGAGCTATGATTGATACATGTGGTCTGAATATTGATATGAAACTATATATATGCCTTGTATAGGCGTTGATTCTGAATTGATTGGTGGCAGGAGCCACAGAGCAGGGACCAGACCACAGAGTGATATTGTTCCAGGTAAGTTCAGTGTCCCTGGGGATGATTCCCATCTTGTGTGCCACACCACACTCTGGGGGAGTGGTGGTCATTTCATAATGCATGCATGATTATCTGCATTCTTGTGGTGATGAATATACGCCTCTGTGCTTGAGATATGATGGATATATGCTGTGATTGTACTGTGATTGTGATTGAGATAGATCTATTGACCAATAGATAGATATAGACCTCCCTAGGAGATGGTTTCCTCCTAGTATGGCTGGCTCTTGGGTGATGATGATCCCGGGGTGATGATGATCCCCTAGGCCAAGGGAATAGTTCAGATGGTTTCCTGCTATTCTCGGAGGTGCCATCATATATGTGCATCCTCGTAAAGGGTAGCGTCCGGTGGGATGACACAGGTGTGAGTTCTGGCCTCACACTGGGAGATGGTTTCCTCCCATTCTAGGAGATGGTTTCCTCCTAGACTGATATATTGATACAGGAGATGGTTTCCTCCTATTCGGTGACTTTATTACAGGAGATGGTTTCCTCCTATATTAATGTTGTGTAGTCACCTTGTATGACCTGTTGTGTTGTTGAGAAAGCCAGAGGGCTAGGCCAGTGGGCCATCTGTGTGTGATATTTGTGTATGTGTTTTATGATAGTGGGCCAGGGTGGAGGAGATTCCTCCATGGATCCTGAGCTTACTGAAATATGTTATCTCACCCCGTGTGGGGTTATGTGGTTTCAGGTGAACCTTCTGGAAGAGAAGAGCAGTCTCAGGGCAAGAGGCCCATCAGAGACTAGGCTGCTTGGCTGAGGAGCAGCATAGAGAGCATGAAGGCTCCATTTTGATTTGTTTTGAGTTTAGTTCTGTATACCCCTTCTGTGGGTTGATATTCTTTTGTAGCATCGTGTGTGGTGTGAAACTGTTATGTATATAAATGTACAGAACTTTGATGTGATGTATATGAGACTTTCCCCTGAATTTATGTATGTATATTTTGTTGTTACTCTGCCTAAAACTCTGTTATCTGTCTCATTTATATTGGAATTGGGAAACTGGATCAGCAGGGGCGTGATTTATGTTCTTGCCTGTTGTGTGGGTGATTTTGTCATTCCATACATAATGTATCAAGAAAACGATCCTATGTTTCCGCTGAGCTATTAAATTGATGTTTATGTGTTAATCTGATATTATTAATGATAACACGTCGGAGGCCTACGGGGTGTTACACTACCGCTATCCCGCTATCCCAGTTTTGAGATTCGGCTGCTCCGCTCCGCTATCCGGGATTGATAACTATGGTTGGGATAATTGTTGTGTAAGGATAGACTAGGAAACTAAGATACTAGGAGCTCTTGTGTACAAAATTATCATAGTGGAGTTGTTCATAGGATTGTTTATCCAATTTGTACGTCGTGATTTTTTACCCAATTAGATTTACACGTTAAAATTGATTATGTTTTCTTTATTTCTTATCTCCATATTATTACTTTGAGTTTGATTTTAAATTGTAAATTATTTTATAAAACTCAATTCACCCCCCCCCCCTTCTTGAGTTCATCTAGGACCAACACATTAAAATTTATTCTTTACTTTTAGGAAAACATCTTTTAAAAATAAACTTGGTTTTAGTTAAAAATAATCACTCTTTTTGTCAAAATCACATCTCATTTTAAAACTGCGTCTGAAAACTCCACAGCTCTGAAAGTAATCCTGCTGATTTTCTTCTGTACGGCGTATTCTTCCAGCAAGCAATTTTCAAGAAATTCAATTAGAATCCAAGACAGCACACAGGAGGTATGACGCAGTTCTACAACATACAAACCTTCTATAGAACCAATCAAGGAATTAAAGGAAAAATTGTGATACAATACAAGTTACAAGTGAGGCACACAGGCCCTCCAGAAAAAGAGAGAAAAAAAAAACACTATTGTTCTCCATGGGGTGGATTAATGGTAAGTACTTCTACATGATACAAACAATTGGGGGCATTGTTACCCCCTCTGTATACTAATTCTTCACCCCTCTTGGACTTACCAATAGCCCTGCCTTCAAATTTCAACTAATTTTCCTGTGGTTCTATGACACTATGATCAGCTAACAGAAACATCTCAAAATGAGACTGAAGATTTCCTTCAGAAATTGAATCATCTCTCTAGTCAAGCCTCCAAAAAATCCTCTCTCTCTCTCGCTGCAAATCAATGACCTATGAAAGTCTATATTATATACAGAGTTTGCACCCCAGAAGAGAAAAGAAAAGCCATGCTCATTTCAAGCAATTCTTTTAAGGGTGTCTATAGCACAAAGTTTCAATTCAAGACAAGATGCACGAACTGTGTCTCTTTAAGATATGGTGTTAACAAGTAATTACGCGGTTCCTCCACTGGCCTTTTCGCGAATGAGCAATGCTAGCTATTAATGTGTTTTCTGCAGTAAACAAAGCATTTGGCCCCATAAGCTTTAAGCCAAGGGTTTTTACCAAAAATGATAACCGGCTATCATTCCCTCCCTCAACTTCTTGTAGCAGCTGGGCTTGTTCACGGGATATTGGAGTGTACAGCTGCAAGGGCCACTTTGCAGGATTTGGGTAGCTGCTTAACATCTCCTTGTAAATTTCTTCTGCATCACCAATAGTGACTTGCAGAAGCCCCATTGACTGCATATTTTCTGGAGAGGGATAAAAAATGAAAGCAAACTTCCCACATTCCAAATCAGGCCACTTGAATAAATCACCCAGGACATCATTGCTGGGTCCAATATTCTTAGGCATGCACTTCCTAGGATTGTTTTGAACCCGAGCTGATCTGTAAATGTGTGATGCTTCCCTTAAGCCACTCAAGAAAGCACCATGCATAGTAGCTGGATATTGCCTACTCGTGGCCTCACCAGCAAAGAACAGTCGGTTCCCCACGTTTTCAGCGAGTATATCATAATCAGCACCAGATGAATTCACACTAACATGAGAGTAGGAACCATAAGAAAGGGGATCGCTGCCCCATCTTGTACAAATTGACTGTATTGGATCAGGCACAATGATGCCTTTAGGATGAAATATTCCTGCAGAACAAGAAGTAACATGTGAAACAAGGCAAGCAAGAGATAATCTGCAAATGGAAATATCCATTGTATTGAACTAGCAAGTGCCACAAAATGAGAAAAATACTTGACAGCATGAGAAGGAGAATAGATACAAAGACTACATGCCACAAAATGAGAAAAATACTTGACAGCATGAGAAGGAGAATAGATACAAAGACTATCTCATTTTCAAGAACAAGGACTTGAATATATTATATAGGTAGCATTTGACACATGAATACACCTAAAGAAACAAAATGGAATGGAATGGGACATTGTTCCATTTAATGTGAGTAACTACAAAACTAAACGTAACCTTATATAAATCAGATCAAAACACTATTTTAATATTTCTGTTACCGTGATAAAATTGGTTGAGCCCAATGGGCTGGCTCAATTAATCTGATAAAAAAATGGGCTGGGCTAATATAATTTAGGCTGAAAATCATTTTGGTCCAATCTAGCAGTCAAAAAGTTTATTAGCTTGATGCAGGCTGGCCCATCATGGGCCAGGCCAACTTGTCGTCCCAAAATTTGAAAGATAAAACAAATTATGCATACCATATCACACATTCTATCTTTCGTAGTATGTTTCTCATTTAACTTAACAATTGGATATTACACAATAATATTTTATCTTCTATCACCTATTAAATAGTTATATTTAATGATTAATTAAAAGTATGACAATGTTATCATTAGTTATTAGAATAGTATGCGTTATGAAAGTGATTGATTCACAGGCACATGAACAGACACACACACGCACACATGCGCACACGCAAATATACACATATAAAAGTTAATATTATATTGCTTATGTTACTAAGAAATAATAAGTGAATTTTTTAAAAAGTGTGGGTGCATGAGCCAGTTCATTGGCCCTGTATCCCATAGAGGGTGATTCAGGCTAAAAATTACTAGCCCCCAATTAAATTGGCCCAACCTAAAATACGATGACTCATGGGTTGACCCAAATCGACAGCTCCAATTTCTATCCTCATAAATGTTTGTTATAGAATATTCAAAAACTAAATAGATTGTACATGAGAAGATATTGGTATGGCACCCATTAAGGAAAATATGACTGAAAATCAGTTAAGGTGGTTTGGACATATATGACTGAAAATCAGTTAAGGTGGTTTGGAAATGTACAAAGAAAATCACTAGAAGCACCAATGAGGAGAGTAGATTGTATGAATTTTAACCCTATGCAAAGGGAGAGATGGAGACTTACAAAGACATTGGAGTAAATTGTTAAGAAGGATCTCATAATGAATCATAACCCTGAGAATTTGGTTTTTGACTAGGCTCAATGGCATCATGTGATCTATGTAACCAACCTCACCTAGTCAGATAATGATTTCAGGAACAACAAAACACAGAAGAGAAGAACAGAGGAAGAAGGGGACAAGAGAGCGGGTTACCAACCTGCTAGATAGTGAGCATGAAATACAGCAACATAGGAGAAGCAACAAGAGGGGGAAAACATAGCAACAGAGAATGGGTTCACCGAAACCTCCATGTGCTGGCTGGAAAACGTAGGTGAGGAGGCTGGGTCGCACAAAAGGAAGTAGAGAGTTGTGCAAGAGGTCATCTATTCAGAATTCATAGACAAAAGACTGTACCAAGTTTTTCTTTTAAAGAAAATCCTAATATTACATGAAACCCCTAAAATACCGCTCCGCAATGTTAAAACATAAAATGTAAGGGCATTTTCAGGTTTTCAGGTTGACTTTACTGTTGTGACCAATTTGCACACAAGAAAATGCAATCTAGGCTGCTATAGAGGCCACAATGACCATGACACCAAAACACTACAATATAGTCTTCAAATAGCAGCCACCAGCTGCTCCGCTGCTATCATGCTGCTATAGCGTGCTATTGACAACCTAAGATCCTAGTACAATATAAAAGTATAATTTAACATAAATATGATAATATATTCAAATAACACATGTAGTTATACCACTAAAAATCAAGTAAGAATTTTGATATTTAATTTGTAGTTATTTCATTATTAATATCTCAGTCTATTCATTTGGTGGTATCATATAAAGAAAAGAAAAATAGATTAAGAGATCATGACTCAGATATCCTAATGAAGGCCTAAATGGAAAGGGTTAATCGAATATGTATGCCAACCAAAAGAAGATCTATTCATGAGTTTCCGTAACAAAATAAAGTAGATAAATAACAGCTTCAGTCGTGCATTGTGATGCAAGATATGCGAATAAATTTGCAGTGATCAAGGACTCAAGGGACGAGAGGGACAAAGAGGTTGAGTCATCAAGGGTGTCTTAGAGGTTGAGACAAAGGGCATTTGAGAGGTCAAGGCCAACAACACAAAGAGAAAACAAAGTGAAGTTTTTATGGTGTCCAATGAAAAGAACACCGAGATATGGTGTCACCAAAAGTTTTCAAAAACAAAGGGAGGTAGCTTCGAAATTTGATGGGGTCACACAAAGAGAAGATGGATTTGGGGAAAACACCCAAAAAAAATGGGTTTTTTCACTTCCAGTTTGCACAAGGCTTGGCAATGGTGTGCTTTTGCAATCTTCCTCAGTGATCCTACAACAATCCCAGTTGTAATCAAGCAAAGAGATAGTATAAAACTTTATTGGATCATAAAATCCTATGGGCAAAATCACAATTTTAACAACAATGTTCAAAAATACATACTCTTCTTCAATCATCATGATATTCTTGGCATTGCATGATGTAGGTGATGGTTCATAGTTTTAGTGGTTAATCAAAAACAACTTACACAGGAATTGGCAAAAGAAATTACTCAACCCTAAATGCAACAAAAGGAAGATGCCCCAGTTCCAATTGCAAAAGAATTAATCAATGGAAGGAAACACAAGATTAATGGAAAAGGTAAAATCTAGTTATCATTGTTGAGTAATGTCTCTTGCCACAAATTCTCAAAAGAGGCGAGAAGAAAACAAGAGTTAAATAAACCCAAAGTTATTGTTGTCTACTTTTACCAGTTGCGAATCACATAAAATGGTGGAAACCAATAATCCACTATACCATAGGGTGGATCATTGAGGGAATATAGCAGAAGTCGTATAGCAGTAAAAATTGACATAATATTAGCTCAAAAGCTCAATTGGCCAAAGACTTGCCAGAGATGACAAGCAGATGCAGGATGCATGCTGCAACCACAACACTCATATAGCAGCCGCAATTGTGGACCAGAGCAATCCCGCTATAGCGGCTATTTAAGAACACTGCTTTTGTCAATAAAAATAATTAATAAATTGGTTATATCCTATTTTACATGGTTCCACCCTTTTTAATAGAACCAAGTCATATCATATGTTAAGTTTCATCCTGTTCAAACATGTCTACCAAACACTACCATATAATTGGATAAACAAACAAAACAACACAAGCATTCAATTTTTCATCAACAAGTCATAAAATAAATGTGATACCTTTTAACACAGTCAAAACCCGATGCAGCAAAATGGAAGGATCTGTTGATTCAAAAGTTTGTGCAGCTTCACCAGCCACCAGAGCAACAATTGCTGGACCTCCAGAAACTGTATGGTAACAGTAAAATAGGAAAAATTCCCCACGTTGATGACTATATTCATTGAGACATCCAAATGTGTCTCGATCTTCACCCCAAAACACATAAGGAAAAACCATAGCAACCTTGTTCAGCAGCCCAAACCCCATCCTCTCAATTGCTACCAATTTCCTTGCAGGCAATTCAGGTTCAAAACTGATGGCCTTCTTTTTCAGCACTCCAAGAGGCACAGTGCATAAGGCAATATCTGCTTGAAAGACTTGGTCCCCAGCACTCACCTCAACACCCTCATTTCCATATTTGATAGTATTGACAGTCTTTCCATAAAAAATAGGAACTCCTTCACATAAAGCTTTTATCAACCTCATATTGCCTCCAGCAAGAAAGCAATGATCACCACTCATTTCATAAGGATCATCTTGATCCCAATAGGCAGCCGAAAGATTTGAAAGGCACCCAGCATTTGCATATTCCAAATTCGCAAGATGCCAATCAAGCAACTGCTTCTCATCAATACTTCGGGTCACATTATACAACCGCCTGAGCATCTCCAAGACTGAACCAAGTGAGGCATCACTTGCGAACCCACCCATAATTTGCCTCAACTCCATAACCTTGTCAAGCAACTTATTAAATACAAATTCAACGCTTGCATCTGTTTCCTTATCAACCGGTGCCCCATTTGGCTTATATAAAGGGCAATCATCTCTGACTTTATGAAGTCGTATAGAAAGCTGTCGAGCCAGAACCCCTAAAGGGTTAGCATGAATGCCAGTGATAATACTCCCTCCAAGATCAATGGCAGCAAACTTACCCTCGCACCCAACGTTTTGAGTATAAACTCGACCACCAGGCCGGCTCTTGCCTTCCAAAACCACAACCTTGTAACCGAACGACAAGAGCTGCCTCGCCGCAGCCAACCCAGCAAGGCCAGCACCAATAACAACTGCAGTCCCCTCAGTCGACTCAGGCAACTGAGAAGTAAACGCTGGCGAAACCCCGAAATTTATGTAGCCGTTATACAAAAGGAAGTCATAAGCAGAATTAATCAAATGCTCATACTCATTGCTCACAGTTTCTCTAACCATCCCTTTACTCAAGCACAACCTGACATTCCCCCTCCTCCACAGAGCCAATATATGATTCCTTATGACTATATAATCATTCTGCTCCTTCCCACCCAACTCCCCAACAACCCCAGCTTTAATCTCCTCCTCAAGTAAAGCATCAATAGGAAAACCGAGCGACATCGCAATCATAGCTTCGGTCTCAGTCTCCTTCTCCAAATCCTCCTTAGTCCTACTCCTCTTCTTCAAACCAGCCCCCAACTGCTTTTCAAACAACTCATCCATCAGATCCTCATTATAGTTCCTCAAATTCACCTTCCTCCTCAGCGAACGCCTCGAAACCGATCCATTCGAAGATGGGGTTTCCATTATTCCTACCAGGGGTTCACATAAAAAAACACAAGAAACCCCAACCCCAACAACGTGGCTTCCCTTCCCTTATATCCAACTCTTCTCACAACCGCATGCAAAGCAAACTACGCTAGATTTGAGCAAATGGGTATGCATAATTCACCAAAAACAATCAACAATAAAACTCAAAATCCTACCAGAATTATTTATGCTTGATTTTTTTTCTTTCTGGAGGAACGTACCTATGTGGCTTTGTCACAGTTTTACATCATTTTTCTGAAAAGCAAAAAGAAAAGTTTTACATCACTGTGTAACTGTTAGAACCACTAAGAAACAAAAGAAAGCCAAGAATGTAGAGAGAGAGAGAGAGAGAGAGAGAGAGAGAGCGACAGAGAGAGAGAAGGGGCTTACAGTGATTCATTGAACGTTAAAACTCTGTGAGGAGTCACGACCTGCAACGGTAAGGTAAACGGAACAAATAAATGAAAATAACTGATTATCTTATTAGAATTTTTCTTCCTGTACCCAGAAAAAAAAACAAAAAACCGAAAATACCCTCGTAAGGTTAATACGGATTGACCCATACGATAGGCCAATTTGTATCCGTCCCTCCGTGACGGCTGCTCCTACTCCCCATGCCTCCCTCTGCGACACCTGCTCTCCTCTCCCTCATCTCTATCTCTCTCATCTGCACACCACAATGCCGCCACGCGCCTTATCTCCGCGCCATCACCCTCACCCAGGACGACCTCAAGAGACTCGTCGCCAACAAGGTTGTGAAGTCCGTGAAGAGCGGCATGGTCCTCATCGCGGTCCCCACCTCCAACAGCGTAGACGAGCAGGCCCACTCCCTTGGCATCCTCCCCTCCGTCCTCGACCACAATCTCGACCTCAATCTCACCATCGACGACACCGACAAGGTCAAAAATAAGTCCTTCCCTCCTCTCCTTCCCCACTGCAAGGCGATGTGGTTGGCTTGGGGAAGGCGATCCATAATTAGTAGGTTATTACGGATTCACAATCCATAAGATTCTTATGGATTTTCTAATCCGTATGGGCTTACGGATTTGTCAATCCATATGAATCTTATAGAATGATATTTTTGATTTTTCGCTATCTTTGCTGGTTGTATGAAGAAATTTGTCTGGTGCAAAAAGAAAATTCCTTATTATAATGGATAGGAGGATATGCATGTGTTATGTCTGACCCACTAACTTTTTCAAACTCGAGATTGTATAATTATTGCGAGATTCTGATGGGACATCCCATAAAATTGAAATTGCATGACCATTGCGAGATCCTGATTTAACTTTTTTTTTTTTTAGTTTACTTCTACTTGAATTATATAAGAAATACTAGTATTTTAGTTTTTAAATATCTTTGAATATGTAAATGGTATTATAATTAAAGTTTGTAATAAATAAATATCTTTCAATATATAAATATATATGGATATATATATAAATTAAATTTTAGATTTACAATGAGCTTTTTAAAATATGGTGTAAGGCTATTTTTAATTATTAATAATTTATTTAAAATAGTAAATAAAATTCAATTTAGAAATAAAAAATAAAAATGTAAAATAACAAGAATAGACAATTAAAATAATTGAGAGGAAATTATTTTTTTTTACTAATTATAGTATTGTTTTCTTTTTATTGCTATGTAAATTAAAATATATCTGTACAGGAAATAAGAAAGAAAATATTGAAATGCCTAGTTGAATAAGTTTGGAGACGAGAGGTCCAACATGTGAACTCTAATTTATAATAGAAGAGTAGATATCATAAGAAGTTTGGAGAGGAGAGGTCCAACATGTGAACTCTAATTTATAGTAGAAGAGTAGATATCATATTTTAAGAAAACTATTTTCAAAATTTTGATGATTTTTTTCTAAATCTAGAATTTATAATTTATTAATGTTTAATTTACATTGGTTTAGAATTTATATTAATTGAAACTCTTCAGATTTTGTTAATTAACTTGCACACGATTACAATTTGAGTTAGTTTATGATGAACTAGTTGATTGGTTTCAATAATGTCACACAAAAAATCTACACGTGACAATATGATAATACCGAGGAAGGTGGAGTAAATGTTTAATTTTCAGCATATTTTGTCTCATAGTGCATGGTATGAAGCTACTAACAAATAAGGATAGTATTACATACATATTCATGAAAGCATTATTAAATGTACTGATAAGGAGGGCCATGCGAATTTTATTTTATTAATAAAATTGATTTGAGCAAATTACAATTGATTTCTCATGTGTTTATATAGACCTTATTATATTTGTATCTCTTATATTAAAATGTATTTCTTTTGTCTCACATGAAACATTATCATTACTAATAATGTAATATTTCGAGTGGAATACCCAAAAAATCCTTCCACTTAACCTTCATGTTTTGCCTCTTCTTCATCTTCATATGTCTTTTCTTCATCCTCCACCCTCATCGTCACACTTCGCCACACTTCGCCACAACCATCACAACCTCCACATTGCACTCCGTCCAGAACTATCACAACCCTTTGCATCGCACCCACTCCACCTCACCACAGGGTTTTCTATTTCTTCTCATGCCCACACTAACCTTTGTGCGTGCTAGCAAAAAGTTGTGTCATCGCTACATTCTCAAACGACAATTGGGCGTTTAGATCTGGATTTGTGATTTTGTTTAAAAACACCAATATTTCTAAACTTCGTTTAGATCTTGTCATTGTTGCATTTGTTGTTTCAGATCTTATCGTCGCTGCCTTTAGATCTCGTTGTCACTGTGTTAGCCGCAACAATGGTCTCAACTCACAAGTCGATTTCAAGAAGAGGAAAAGTTCTACAATCTCTGTCAAGGTTAGCTGCGTCGACGAAAACACAACTCTTGTTTGCCTTTGTTTGTAACTAGTCAATATTCTTTTCTAATTGTAACAACACATATCAGTTTTTTTAATTTAATGTTTTATAAAATTACTTCATTTTGTCCATCATCAGATTTGGAATTAGATGTTCTTGATGTTTTTGAGGTTGTGTTCTGAAAGTAAGTATGGGCGTTCCATGACATTTGTGGAACATCTTCATGAGGGTGAAAAACAAAATTTTCTTTTTGTTTTTCGATCGAGACTCGTAACTCCTTACAATCCTCATGAAACTTGTTTAGAATCTACTCATTAAAACGCTAGGATTTTGGAAATACCTTTTTGATCGCTTGAAAGGCTTCAAAAGAATGATGCCCTCCAATGATGATCCACACGATTGTACCTTGAATGCTTGAGAGAACTCCTTCTTTTTATTGATCCTCCTTCACTTGGTTGCTTGCTAGGTAATGGCAAGGTGGAGACTTCAAGTGTTTGGTTTATTTCTCAAGACAAAAGATGGTGTCTTAAGGTTAGGTAAAGTTGCAAGAATGGAGGAGAGAAGATGATGAAGAAGAAAGAAAGACAAGAACTTTGGTTCTTGAAAGAGCATTAACACATAAGAGTGGAGTGATATTTATCTTAGGAGCCTATTATCTTGTAATCTTATTAGGATTAGAATCCTAACTGAATCACTCAAAATCAGCCCAAGGATCTATAAATTCGAAATTCAACCTTTCATCATCATATCCTTGGTTGTTGTTTTATCTATTTTATTTAAATTAGTCATTCAAATAAAAATGTTGTTGGAAGAAACATTATCCAATCTTTATTGGATATAGTTTTGGATAATTCACAATTATCCTTAAAACCTAACCTCCTAAATTTAAAATTCAAATTTAAATTTAAAACAAAATTTAAATTCAAATTAAATCTTTGTCCTAGTTCAAATTTTGAATTCGAATTTGAAATTCAAAATTTTAAAATTCAAAATTCAAATTCAAATTTTGAATTTGCCCAAAACTCGTTTTAGTTAAGTCAACTTCTTGACTTACTAGGACTCATGGCCCAAGATCCTATTAGGCCTTTTAGCACATTTGGGCCTATTAGTGTAGAAACTGATTTCTCACTAATAGTCCAAATGGGGCGCATGCTTTAATGGACTTGGAGTCCAACTCCAACATAATAACACCTCTAGTCTTGAAAAAGTCCAATAACTATTATTGGTTCAAACTTGCTATAAGCAATCAAGAACAACAATTTGTGTGTGACCCATTAAGCCCAATTAGTTGCTGACATAAATGAACTTGGACCAATTAAACTCCTTTAGCGGACCTTATTCATTTAATGACCACATAAGACACTAGCAATGTTTTGCGGCCCCAGAACTAATTCAGTTGATCAAGTGATCTACCTTTCTGATTTGAATATTGTGTTGACACCATCCCTCATATCGCCATCCATATTTAGTAGAGAGCAAGGATAGAATATCATCTTTCTTAGTTGACTAAATATAACTTTTCATAAAACTAAGAATCTTCTTCTATTGACTCTAAGACGGATCATGACTCCTCATGATCTCTTAGTATGCATAGTTTCTCAAGTCAACTAGAAGTCATCCAAGCCCTACCAGTCTTGTGAACTACTAATCTCTTGTAGGGACTATCAATCCTTTCAGCATGTCCCTCTTCACTCATGTATTCAAGTAATAGCCAAAAGTACATTGTTCTCCCCATTTTCTGGCGGATAGAGTTGTACAGTCAAAGTATAACCCTAGGACATAGTGTTTGATGACATCCTCAAGTCTAGGATGATCTCTACTACCAAACGATGAGAGACTTTACAAATCCAATGATACTTTAAAGAATCCTTGTGGAGTCTCTCGGTGGGTCAAGTTGACGCCATCTGTTCTCCAACATATCCACCCACGACATCAACTAAGACATCATCACACCTACATTCCATGATGTCCCTACCTTGTATCTGTATGCAAGTAAAAGATGTTGTAGTAGTCCTTTTTGAGATCACCAATGCCCTTTCTTGGTGATTCAAGACTAGGAACTCATTTTAGGTAATAGACATTTAGTGTCCTTGAGTCCTCACGATCATGATCCCTATCATTGATCCTCGAGAGAACACTTGTTCTATTCCTAGGGCCTTTATCTTTAAACTCATATTACTATACAATATAAGCAAGACATAAATATGATAAAGATAAAGTTTGCTCAAATTTATTAACCATGAAATACTAAATAGCAAGAGGTGTTCATCTAATGAAACAGATTGTCTCTAGGACACCTACATACTAACAATCTCCCATTTGGCCTAGAGCCATCAGATTGACATGTCAAACCTAAAGACTTATAATGACTATCATGCTTTCTCTGAGAGACACCCTTTGTCAGAGAATCTGCCAAATCAGCTTGTTATCGGCTAGTAATGCTCAAAGCATTTGAGACATATGATCTTGTACATAGCATGACGTACATGATGAATCCAATTGCAAATGCATATGGAATCCTCTCCATGTGTTTCTTTTCGGCCGGTGTCTTAGGAAACATAGCCTTAGAAAGGAGAATGCCATGACTGACAGGAAGAAAACCTCTTTTTGACCCATCCATGCTAAACCTCTTTATCATCTTATCTATGTACGTGGATTGGGATAATCCCAGCAACCTCTTGGATCTATCTCTATAGACCTTGATACCCAATAAATAGGTTGCCTATCCCATATCCTTCATGGTGAAGTTCTCTGACAACCAAATCTTCGTGGATTGCAACATGGGAATGTCATTTCCAATGAGCAATATGTTATCTACATATAGCACAAGGAAAACAACAGCGCTCCTGCTAACCTTCTTGTAAACACATTGTTCATCTTTATTCTTGATAAAGTTGTTACCTCTAACAACTTCATCAAAATGAAGATTCCAGCTCCTGAAAGCTTGCGTAAGTCAATAAATTGACTTCTGAAGTTTGCATAACATATGCTATTGGCCTTTGGATTCAAAACCTTCAGGTTATGTCATATACATTTCCTCCTTCAAGAACCCATTCAAGAAGGTGGTTTTGACATCCATTTGCCAAACTTCATAATCATGATATAAAACTATAGCTAGCATGATCCTAATAGATTTGATCATGGCAACAAGTGAGAAGGTTTCCTCAAAGTCAATTTTGTGCCTTTGATGGTAACCCTTCGCTATTAACCTAGCTTTATAGGTGTGGATGTTGCCATCAGCATCAGTCTTCCTCTTGAATACCCATTTGCATCAATAGGAACTATTCCCTCAGGTGGTGGAACCAAGATCCATACCTTGTTCTGATGCATCATATCTATCTCAGACTCCATGGCTTCTTGCCATTCTGACGAGCCAACATCCTTGACTGCCTCAGTGTAGAAAGTAGGTTCATCATCCTTAACAATTTGTTGATTCTCAATCACAAATCTATACCTCTCAGGTGGATGACTAGCCCTAACACTCCTACAGGACTAGGTGTCTACAACCTCTGGTTGAGGCATCGCCTAATCAACAAACTCGAGCTCTATTATCTTTTCTTGTAGGTCTTGAATTTCTTCAAGTTCTACCTTACTCCCACCATCTGCTTGAGAGAGTAGATTCTCCTCAAGAAAGGTAGCATTCTTTGACACAAACACCTTTTGGTCCTCATGGTAGTAAAAGCAATATCCCTTACACTACTAGAAAAATAGGATTCAACATCGGTTATTTTTGACATTCAACATCGGTTTCAAACCGATGTTGAATCAGGCGACGTTGAAAGTCTGGAACTTAACATCGGTTTTGAAAACCGATGTTAACTACATCGTACGACATCGGTTTGAAACAGAAACCCGATGTTGCTATGTTACAAACAAAAATTTATAAAT
>PYAF01006063.1:314034-339002 GCA_007407185.1 Glycine tomentella | reverse complement strand
TTAGTGATTCCTATCAAGCATGTAAAAGACTATATCAATGGTTTGCTTATTTCTGATTGTTCAGAGAATAAATCTTTTCTAGTTTAGCTAATCCCTAATCCCTTAGTGAATTAACCCTTTAACTTGAATTGAAAACCTAATTCCTTAGTGAATTCTATCAAGTTAAGCATGTAAAAGACTATATTATAAGGTTCTGCAGTCACGCATCCCTATTCCTAAGTAATGAACAACTGTTACTTTACTAAGGTCAGAAACTAGAATCCCAACGTCCCCATTGTGAACGCTAACCCTCAATACTTAATTAGAATGACCAATTCCAAATAAGAATGAAACAATAAAGAACAGAGTAAAGTAAAACAATCAAGAAATTCTCATTCAATACCAGTTAAGTTATAGAGGAGTTCACATCAGTTCATGGCCTTCCCACAATACAAGATTTAGCCCAACATAGGTCTCAAGAATACAAAAGCTGTTGAATAGTTCATGATTCTGTTTAAACCCTAGCCTTGATTCTTGAATTCCAGAGGTTTAGAATGATGGAATATGAGTTTCTCTGGATAATAGATGATATTCAGTGTGTCCAAGGTATCCAAGACTCAGTTCAGAGGCTTTGTATTTATAGAATAATTTAATTAAGGTAATAAAGCCTAAAACAGCACTCAAATTCGAAACAGATAAGTTAATTAAGGAAACAGAATCTTCTCCACGCGACCTGCGCTGCGTCCCACGCTAACCGCGCGGTCTGTTCGAAAGCATGACGCTGATCGCGTGGTTCTCCATGCTAACTGCGTGGAGTATTCGAGCTGAATGGTCTGATGCTGAGCTTGTGGCGCTGATCGCGTGGACTTGGCGCGATCCGCATGGGTTCTTCGAGGGAAAAGGCTTGGCTTCATGTCCCTGGCGCTGATGGCGCGGTGCTTGCGGCCTTCTCACGCTAATCGCGTGAACTCCCACGCTGCTAGCGTGGGATCTTCGAAACAATGGCCTTCAATTCTTCACCTGGCACTGGTGGTGCGGATTCCCGCGCGATCCACGCGGGACTTTGAACTGTCTTTTCTTCTTTCTTTTGCCTTGAACTTCCTCTTTTTAACCTGAAATTGCTCAAATGTATTGAAATGAGATTTAAAACAATAACATAATAAACTTAACTAATTCTAATCTATTTCCTAATTATTTAACTAAATTATAACCTAAAACTAACCTAAAACTAAGATGTGTTTGCAACACATCATTAGCCACATAATCTATTAACATATCCTCAATTGGCATGGCATACTCTTCCTTAACGGTAGCCAATTCAGGTTTCTAAAATTAACACATATGCTCACATTGTCGTTCTTTTTAATAACTAGAACTATATTAGACAACCAATCTACATGCTTATCCATTCTAATAAATCTTGAAGAGAACAAACATTCCACCTCTTTCTTGACCATTATCAAGACTTTTAGAATAAAACACCTGGTAGGCTACTTATACGACTTAAAACCCTTTTTCAAAGGTAGTCAATGCTTAACCAAGTCCCTAGATAACCCTGGCATCTTAAAATAGTTCCATGCAAAATAATCCATATATTGAGTAATGAGTGCTAGCAGTTTCACTTGTTCATCTCTAGATAGTAAGTCGTCTATCTTAGTTAGCTATGGGAAATCGTTTGTTCCTAGATTTACGTCTATTAGTGGATCTTGGGTTTCTAATGGGGGGTAGTGGTTTCTTGATCGAATGTTGTTTAATCTTTTGTAAAGATTGTCCCCCTAAGCTCTTCTTCTTGTACTTCCCCCATTACTTCATTAGAGAAGTGTGCCTTAGCTTCTTGATATGCAGTAAGACATCATATTATGAAAAGAACCATTGTCTACAAAGCCTTGGCTAATTGGTCCTCCATTTATCATTGCCTTTATATATAATAGCTTCAAATGCCTGGCCCTATCTACTAGTGGCTTGTATAGTTTGGCAATACCCTTTTCAGCATCAAGATTCCCCGCCAAACTTGCCCATTCTTCTTCATTGGCTAAAACATCACCTTCTAAGTTAGCCGTTAGCCGATCATGACTAGCAAACTCCACAAAGAGGATGGCAACAGTTGCAGTAGGAATATGAGCATCATCAGATAGTAGCCCATTCAGTTCAAAGTCTTTCAATTCTAAAAGTAAACTAATCATGCCATCAAACAACTTTGGCTCTTTACTATCGCCTAGCATTTCAATAAGAAGATCTAGCCAAGGTGGTGATGCCATATTTGTTTTGTCCATCTTGCAGCTCTCCTCCAACATCTTAAACATTCCTTTCAGCTTCTACATGGCTCTTTTCCTTTGTTGACTTCTTTTCTGGCTTCTAGTTGGAGGCTTATTCTCCATCGGCTAACCTTTGTACTTGTTATTCAAGAATCATTGTTTCTCTTCTATCATCGATCTAGGTCTTCGTGTCCTAGATTCATATCTTCCTGACTCATCATGGTTATCTTTAGGGTGGTGACACCTTCCTTAACATTGACTTTGAGTACTTTCCTTTCACTAGGAGATCTCCTTTGTTCTGTGTCGTATCTCCTTCTTGGTAAGGCATAATCTTCAAATAGATTCTTGTTGTTTGGTGATGGCAGCCTAAGCATTGGAATACAAACCTCCTGGATGGTTAAGGTTCTTATCTCACCTTATCCCCTAATTCTTTCTTAGATATCCACCATGGGCGAGGTTGCCGCCCAACATTTTTCCTGAATCTAGGAGGCATCCTGATGTTGACACAATACTAATTTCAGCCAATGGTAAAGGATTGACATCCACCTGCATCTCATTCCCTTTTCGACAAACCATAGTCGTCTTTCCTTCAGGTACCTTTTTGTGTTATTTCTAAACACCAAACAATTAATTGTTGAATGGCTATAAGCATTATGCCACTTACAATATCTTTTATTCCTCAACTCTTTTGGAGAAAGAATTCGTAGTCCTTCAGGCAGCTAAATCTATTGATCCTTAACCAAATAGTCAAAGATCTGTTATACTTTGGAAATGTCAAAAAGGTAAGGCTCATTTCTTTCGTCTTGTTTGCCTTTGGTGGGTCGTAAGGTAGGACAAGAATAAGGCTTCCTTTTTATTAACTCAACTGCCATTTAGTCAGCAAACAAGTCATTATCGGGGTCTTCCTCTTCTTCTTTCAAGACCATGGATATGGTTTGAGTATTTCTCCCACCTCTATGGAATTTTCTTTGATCCTTCTTATCCATAAACTACTTAACTCTAGTTGCTTTGATGGCTATCTTTCCAAGATCTATATGTGTAAGCAATCTCTCTTGCCGTTGTGTTGTCGTGTTTCCAATTGTGATGGTTGCATATTCTGACTCTGGAAATTGCACATTACATTTACTCCTCATTCGCTTGAATCGTTCCAAGAATTCAACTGCTGACTCGTTAGTCGATTGTTTGGTACTCATCAAATCAGCTACTGAAATGTCTAGTTAAAGGTTGTAAAACTTGTCATGGAAAAAAGTTCTATACCAGCCCAACTATTAACCAAATTTGGAGGCAAACTTGAATAACACGCGAATGTGTGCTGGTAAGTGATAAAGGAAACAATTGTAGCCGATAATAATAATTCTAACTGGCTTCCCCACATTAATCATGAAACGACTATTGTGCTCCATAGTGGATTTCTCATCCTTGTCCGAGAAGGGGCTATCTTGTCAACCCACTTTGGATAGGGTTTCCTACATACTAGCATGTTGATTGGCTTCAACTGCACCCCAAAATGTTTACGAATTTCTTCTGCTATCTTACTAGCATTTATGGTTTGAGGGGACTTTGTCCTTGCCTTAGTCAAAGTGGCTATCGGGTTCTCTATCAAAGTAGAGTGTTGTCTACTAGCCATTTGGGGCACTATCACATTCTAGGGAGGCATATGGAATGACATCTGAGTAGTTTTCCCTACATTCATCGACTAGTGATGTCCTATAAATTGATGACTCAGGTCCCCTATGCCTGACCTTCACCCATATACCCTGCTGACAAATGAAACATTGGCATGCGAGCCATTGAAGGTAATGAACGTATTCCAATGATAGATTCCTAGCCATTCAAACCTATCGAATTGCATTGGAGGAGGTCTGAATGCTTCGATGCCTGTTATAGGCCCAATGACCACAGGCTGACAAGGCTAAACTCTAGGTACAAAATTAGTCGTTGCCTTTGATTGGCCTGGACAACATTCCTCCTCTTGAGCCTTTTGGATTTCGTTCAAAACCATAGGTTTCACAATATCACTTAACTTCCTAAAGAGTTGTTGCATGATATCATGGACACCCTCCTCCATTTGTTGACGCACAGTAGATGACACAGGCATTGCCATCTCTAGCATTGGCGCCGTGGTGTTTTGGAACTTCTCCCTCATTGTCCACACAACCTTCCAGTATAAAATCTGGCTGGTTGGTAGTGGTTGCCGTAGATACCGCATGGGTACTAACAACTACAGATGTGGGAGTTGTTAATGTAGCCCCAACACTTGCTTGAACAATGATGTGATGGATGGAAGATCACTTTGCGGGTGGTTCCATCTTCCATTTCCCATATCGTAATTGCATATGCCAAGGATGACTTGTTGGAAGAGTTGGAAACCTTCGTGATGTAACTAGGTTCCCACATGGCGTGCTAATTTTATGTTGGTGTGGTATTCCCTTAGCTGTGGTGTCGACTAAGTACCAAGAGTTGATTCTCTTAAGGCAATTGACCGAAGGAAGGTTTTTATATATTGATCTTTGTGTGTCTCTTACAATGTAATAGGCCTTATTTATAATGATCAACTAACAATTACATTTGTTGAAGCATTATTAAAATCCCTAAAATCTAGGAGATCATGGCTATCATCCCATCAACCACTTCCTTGTCCGTCAGGCTGACTTCCATGTTCTCTTAAAATGGCCTATACACTATTCAAAGTGTTCCATCTTAGTCTTTTTACAATTTTTCCCATTTCAGCCATGCCAGTCGCCTCAATCAGCTCCTTTATGCTAGTCGTAGACAATTAGTAGATGTTGCTCCAATGCCTAACTTTTTAGGTGTTAAAAATATATTCTTGTGTTTCTTACAAGTTTTTTTTTTTAATTCTTAGGTATTATTGATTTATAGGAATGTTATAATTTCCTTTTTTTATCATGCTTTCTTGCATCTATATTCCCATGAGGAGGGGGCTAGAAAGTGATATTACCATGGGAATGTAAGATTTTATTATCCAATACACATGTAACTTCTTTTTTTTATTTACATTATTTTGAATTTTAAAAACTGTTTCGAGAAATATTAAAATGTAACCAAACCTATTTTTTTAAAAAATACCTAGGAATGATATTCCCATATTATATTCCTGGGAATGTAACAACATACCGTGAAACAAACGCTGCCTTAGTTACGGATGAATTTTTTAATCCTTAATTAGGTTAATTCTTTTTTCTTGGATAAAATAGTATGTGTTTTTAATCAAAAGATGTGATTTTTTAATTAAGTAATTGAGTGTAGAATTTAATGTGTAAGAGAATATTTTATAGCTGCGAAAATTTAAACTTGGACTTAATTTCAATTTATCATTGATGTAAAATTTTATAAAGTTAAAGGCTAGATCAGTGTAAAATTTTATATTTTCTGAAACGATCTATTGCTGTAACATGGAAGTAGAAACTACCTTAAGCGAAAGACTTTATTTTAATGCATTTAAAAATTTTCAAATAATTTATTTATGAAAATATTAGCAAACTTTTATGAAAACCCAAAGGCTAAAACGTACATCTCCAAAATAAATCATCACATGATATATATATGTGTGTGTCTGTGTGTACAACATCATAGTAACTCAAATCTCCTCAGAACATGCATGTAAATATAAGCCCCACTATAAGGATACACTACATAAACTCTAAGTCAGTCAACACTATACATAACTTTAAAAAGGAAACAAAAAAGAAACCATGTATAGGTACAAATATCTAGTAAGTCTCCAAATGACACGAGGTCACCTCCTAGCTATTTGCTCCCCACGTACATTAGATACGAGATCATCATAGACATAAACCACACATGCAACAACACAAGGATAAGTTTACAAAAACAATCATATTAAAGTAGTATACCACGTAACAGTTAAAGCATAAACAAATACCAGCATATACATATAGAAAGTAATATTCAAAAATCATACTTTAGGCATAAATCTTAGAAATTCATATAACTAAATATCTTATAATAATCATCAATTCATTAAGCATCACATCATGATTAAATCATCATACACCATCATCACCATGATTCATCCATCAAACATTATTCTCAAGTCTCAATCATCAATGTACATGTCTAACTCTCATGATATGTCATCCTGACTCTTTACTCTCGAAAGATTTCACCTTGAGCGATTAACTCAAGTACATCCCTTAACATAGTCACACGTTGACCATTCAGGAGACTCAAATTAACCTTATGGAGGAAGTGTGGTTTTGTAAAAAATGGATGAGTGTGGGTAGTAGCTTACCTCGGTAAGGCTTACAAAGACCTTAAGTCGCCCATTGATCCATTCTATAGGCACATTCTTGTTAGCCACCACAACAACCTCTAACACTAGGTTGAGGGTCCACCAAGCGCCCTCAACTTACATGCATGTTATGATCATTCAAATAAATATCATACATCAAAAATTCATTCACCAATCTCAACACCATAAAAGGTTATAATATTATACATTCACCATTCATATGTTCATTACACTCATGAACTCACCTATAGTTCAATAAACATAGCAAGACATTCCAACACCTTGAATTCTTGCTAACAACTCGCCAAAAGCTCATATGAATTAGATCTCATTATCTCACATAAAGCCAACTATAATCATAAAACAACACCATTTCAACCACATCTCATATTATCATCAAGGAATCAACCAACACAACTCAAGACATTCATCAATTAACATACTTATCTCATCATCAATATAATATTCTCAACAAAAAGATCATAGACCAATCAAATCATAAAAATGTATCATTCTACTATTTATAACAACTCTATAATTCATATTTAAGGTAATCAAAACATCTCATAAGTTATAGGTTACTATCTCTATCATTTTCTATTATGAATCTTTGACCTTCATAGACTATAAACATGATAAATAAAGATATACTAACTAAATTAAGTTGTTTTTTTGTCTTATTTGAAAGAATCCAACTTTTATGTTTACCAAAAGACCTAGTTTGGAGTCATACTATGCCTAAAATTACAATCTATATGAAATTTTTGCTTATTACTGACAACTATATCTTTGTTCATTAATGTAACCATTTCTAGAGTTATACACATTACTTTTTAGTGAAACCTAAACCAATAGTTAGCTAACGTCCAGGTCTACAACTTTCATGAAGACCACATTTCCAAATTCGGACTATATAATTGAGTTTTGTAAATTTTAATCAATTACAATTAATTATAATTGTAATCGATTATAAGATAGCTCAGGTAAACAAAACAGTCTTTGGGCTTGATTTAATCGATTACAACAAACCTAGGACTCAAAATTCAGCCATGGTAGCTCATTTTAATCGGTTACAACATAGTTTAATAAATTAAAATGATTCTAAACTATAGATAACACAATTTTTACACCAAAACCTTACCTTTCATAAAAAAAAAATCATTCCTTTCAACCCAAAAAACTTCAATAACGAATTCAAATCACCTTTGAGATATTTCTAAGCAATAAATTTCATCTATAACAACTCAAATCATTAAATCAATATACTCCCATCAAAGGTTCAAGGGTTTCATCAACAAATCACCAACATTCAAATCATGACAACAAATTCATCAATACACTCAATCAATATTCATTCTTATAGCATAAACACATCAAAAATTAAGAAAAGAGACAAGCTTCCCTTACCTCTATAAACCAAGAGGCAATATTTCAGAGGAAGAAAAGGAGAAAAAGAAGGATTTGGGTCCAAGATGAGAGCTTTCTCACTACCACTCATCCACCATACAAAAAGTCACCATCCAAAACCCAACAAATAGAAACCACATTAAAATTCCAAAAATAAGCACTTTCATGAACCCCTTTGGGTTCTCTATGAAGGAAAACAAAAATGGAACTTCAAAATTGGAAGAGGAACAATATTCTTACCAATATATACATCCCTAAACAACAAAATGAGTAATAATTGTGTTTTCTTGAACAAGGTAAATCAAGGATCCAAACTTCCATAAAGAGAGTCCGCCTAGGAAGAAGAAAAAAGCAACAAGGTGTGTTTATAAGGTTGCTTTAGATTATGCAAGGGTTTCGAAAAGGTTTAATGACTCTTTCCATTCCCTCGCTTTGCATCCCATAACTAAATAAACTCACCCACCCTATTCTCATCACTCAAGACTCACTCACCTAAGCCCAAACACTCTAAAAACCAATGAATCTCACATGGAACATGGTTTAAGTATAAACATAAATGTAAACATAGATATAAACACCACAAACGATCACCTCATAATTAATTAATTACAAGCACTTAAATTAAATTTAATTATTCTTGCAATCTAATTAAGACACTTAATACAACATAATGAAAATTACAGTCTTACATTGTCAGCCTATCGAAATCATTGTTAATTATATAGTATAAAATTTAAAACATTTTTTTTATAAAAAGATAACAAATTTATCATACATATTGGTTAGTGATTAAATTAAAGTATAACATTAGTTTAAACTATTAGTGCATAACATACTTTTCTCTTTATATTGATATTTAATTATTATCATATTCTTAAAATTTTAACATCATTGTAATTTAAATTTGAAAAATAAATACTAACACCCAAAATATATTTTCACTTAAATTAAATTTTAAAATAAGACATTCATTAACGAATAAAAATAATTTATTATAATTATTATAATTTTATCTTTATATCTATCTATCTATATAATTTTTTATTTACTAAATTATAAAAAAGTAAAGGTATAGAATTTTGGAATGTTACATATTACATATTGAACTTATATTTTTACTTGTAGATTATCATCTAAGGATTAATATGTTTATTAAATATTAAGCTTAGTTAAAAAATACTTTAAGTTAAAAATTTGTGTAGAAGTTAATAGCTATATTAATTTGATTATTATGTATTGAAAATAATGCAGTCATTATTTCATTAATCATAGTATGCAAGTGTATGAGTGTTGCAACAAATTTAAGAGAAAAACAAAAAATAAAAAAATATGTCTTGTATGTTTGGCCTGGAAGGGTAAGGTTTTTCACAAATTCTGCATAAGCTATTTTAAAGATATATCGGATTGGTATTCGACTAGGTTGGTCGAATACCTATTCGAACCCAGAAAAGGACAAAACAATCGCACTCACAAATAATTATAAGATTCAGCTATCTAATCTTGCTTAAGGGACATATTATCTAGATGGTAATCGACACACTTAGGTCCAAGGTCCTAGGTCCAACAAGGTATGTTTAAATATAGTAAGACTCCCAGGTAAAAACCATTGATCATTTCCACACATTTTAGTATAGTCTTTGCTCAAAGTTGAGATCTTACTTGCTCATCGGAGTGCCTTTTGCAGGTACCCCTCCCCCCTGGACAAATCTCATTCGAGGCATTGGAGGATGAATAGCAACAAGAAACCCTTCAACCAAAGGAAGAAGTGTTCGACCACTATTTGGTAGGAACATAAGAAGTGTTCAACCACCGTGGGACCGAGTAAGATACTTCCCGACCCCAAGTGTTATGGTAGTAACACGAACAAGAATGGATACGACAACAACTACCCAACTAGGATAACAACATCATCCTCAGGAAGAAGTATAAGTAGAAGGTCATATTGACCTATCGTGTATGGTAAGGTGACTGCAAGCATGGGTTTCTGACATGCATCAACATCATGCCCAAGAAATCTTAGCCCTTAGGCAAGGGATTCACAACTACGGAATCATGACTGCTTGCGGCGTTCGGAAGATGAAACACCGATCGGAGTCAAGGCTAAGTCCACGACACACAAGACACCTCGAACAACAAATGTGAGTGTTAGACAAGATACCGAAACCTGTCTGCAGACATGCTTGGGAAACGACTACAATAATACAAGAATCATTTTGTTCCTGACATTATCGAGGCTACCTTGCCCTCCAATTGGAAAAGCTTAACCATTGAGAAGTATGTCGACACTGGCAATCCAAACGAACACATGGATGTCTACATCAAGCAAGTTAGCCTGTACACTGTTGGATACAGAGGGAGCTGATCAAGGATGGTGACGAGCTGATCAAGAATGATAAAGAGCTGATCAAGGATGATGAAGAAGCTTTTGGATTTTAGCTTTTTACATGCCATTCAATTGAAGACATTTGTAATTTGTAAGAATTGCTCAAGAACATTGTTCATCAAAGTTTTCTAGAACTGCTCAAGAACATTTTAATCGATTACTTGGCATATTAATCAATTACATAAGGTGAAATAATCGATTACATGCTCGTATTAATCGATTACATGCAGTTAATTTTGTTTTCTATTTAAAGCTATTGGGTTTGAAAACTTTATTAAGAATTAATCTTTCGAATTTGTGAAATACCCAAGCTCCCAAAGTTTTCAATAGTCTTTGATAAGCAATTTCTCAGTGACATACAAAGTTTTTTTATGCAAAGGAAATCTTTCTACATTGTGAAAGAAAAGATGAGCAAAGGGTTTGCATAAAGGTTTCAAGAGAAAAAAAAAATCTTTAAGAAGATTTCAATCAACCTGTAGTGCCTAGTATTGTGCATTCGTTCATTGCATCCATTGTGGATCTCAGGTGGTATAACTCTTTTGAGTTGTGATCTGTTTTAGAATTGTTTGTAGACTAAGATCAAAAGGGTGTTCTTTAAAGCTTTAACTAGAGTAGGGTTCTCTAGGTAAAAGATTGGAGAAGTGTTCTCTGAATTTTGTGGTTAGGAATTTAATAGGGTTTTAGGTTTCTTGTTCTTTATCTTGTGTGGATAAAGATTATCACTTGTAATAAGGCTTGTAAAGAATAATTTGATTTAGTAGAACTCTAATCTTGTTTGATTATAAGAACTGGATGTAGCTTCTCTTGAGAAGTGAACCAGTATATGTTTTTTGTGTTGATCTCTCTATCTCTTCTTGTTATCTTAATCTCTTGACAATTGTGATATCTTTCTTAGTCAACAAGTGCAGATTCTTGTCATAGATTCCTTGGACTAAGTGGTTGGGTTGAATTGAAGTTTCTTTGGTTTTACAAAGTGATAAAGACCCTTCAACTCTGATTTTGTAAAAGTTTTAAAAGTTCAAGTTTATACCAATTCACCCCCCCTCTTGGTATTTGGGTGTATTTATATTGTTTTCATACACCACAGATGATGATGTATTATGCTGAGTTTTTCTCACCTTCTTGAAAGGACAAGCTCTTCATTGGTTCACTTGTTTACCTCGACATAGTTGATTCATTTGAGATTTTCGCAGCTCTTTTTGGCACTCAATTTGCAACTAGTCGGTCTCACCACCTAACCTCGGTGGTGTTTATCAATTCAAGAGAAAAGGAAACCTCTTTGGACGTTCATGGAATGATTCAGAAATATACCTCTTAACATCTGAAACCTGGATCCTACGGTTGCTAGGCACCACCTCATAATAGCCCTTAGACTGAGACGATTCATCACTAGTTTGTGTAAGAAACCTTCGGCTCGCCAAATAGTAGCAAAATACATGCAGACGGAAGAGCTTTCTAAATACAAAATTCAAGTTTGAGTTGAAGTTGCCACAACTAAAAAGGATTCAAACAAACCTAACTTCACAAAGATAAAGGAATAAGGGCGAAGTGATCGGCCACCTAGGGAACCCTGGTACACATACTATACTTCCCTCAGCACGAGTAGGTTCAGGATTTTGGACCAAGCCTTAGCCATCGAGATTCTGGAAATGCCGAAAAGAGCTGACACCTCACCTAAGGCTGATTTTTCAAAACATTGTCGGTATTATAGGAACAGAGGACATTTAACTTAGGAGTGTGGCATCTTGAAAGATACGATAAAGGACCTCATCAAGATGGGACACTTGAAAGACTTCATTCCTAAACCCTAATCCCAACGACAATATAATTCACATCGGCAAGATAGTGACAAATACAAAAGGAGGGATCATTATAATAATTCACGGTCGGAAAGGCATAGAAATTGATCGCAAAAGAAAGGGGAAGAAATACCTCTCCACCAACCGAGACGTGTCATCAACAAAATTGACAAAGGGTCTGCAGGAGGTGAGGCCACGACTTTGGCTAGGAAAAGGCATTTTCGAGTTTTTTGCTTCATTAGCATGGTTTCCCTACATAAGGCTCCCAAGATGCCTCCCATCATTTTCACAACAATGGATTTCAAGGTAATAGATTCAGTTTAGGATGATCCCATGGTAATTAGCTTGGAGATCAATAATTGTGTCGATAGGAAGACACTTATTAATTAGGGGAGATCGATTAACATTTTGTTTTGGAACACGTTCAAGCAGCTTGACATACCAAAATTTGAGCTCCAACCACATGATGCCTCGCTATTCGACTTCACTAGGGAGAGAGTTGGAACGATTGGGAGCATAGAACTGTACAAAATGTTTGGGCATTCAGGGCAAAAACACAAGACCATTAAGATCTAACACGTAATGGTACATGCCAGCACCTCCTACAACATACTTGGGAAACCATCCTTGAATGTTCTAAGGATTGTGGTATTTACATCTCATTTGGCTAAGAAGTTCCCATCGGCAACTCGTTCCATCATAACAGTCCATGCCGACAAAAGGTGGCTAGGGAGTGTTACATGGCTAGCCTACAACTAACCCCAATGGCAAAAGACGAGTCATACAAGGTTGTCAACAACATTGAAATGTTAGCAGGTAACCCGAAGGGTCAAATGGCCTAGGCCTTGACCCTAGAACAAACGATGATCATCGGGTTAAACCAGTAGAAAAAAACTATTACTTTTCAGCTCAACCACTAAGAAGGACAGGTCGCCTAACTCGAACACCAACTCTCAGATGGCGATAAAAGTTGCCTACGATAGATAGTTCAGTTGAATGCCAATTTGTTTGCATGGTTTATGGTTGATATGCTAGGTATTGATCCGACCTTTCATTTCCATAAATTATCCATATGCTGAGATGCAAAGACCATAACCCAAATAAAAAATAAAGGTGTCAAGCAATTCGGTAGGAAGTCTCCAAATTATTGACAACTCGATTTATTTGAGAAGTAGATTACACAGCGTGGTTGGAAAATGTGGTCATGGTCAAAAAACTGAATGGTAAGTGGAGAATGCGCACACAATATATAGACCTAAAACAAGCCTATCCAAAAGATGAATACCCCTACCTAACATAAACTGACTGGTGGATGGGACGATAGGACATAGGATTTTAAGCTTCCTTGATGCTTACTCAGGGTACAATCAAATCAGGATGGATTTGGACCAATTGTTCGATCGCTAAAGTACTGAGAAAACTCGAATGGGCAAGAATAATGATGGCATAGTTAATAGATTTTTCATAATATGAAATACAATATGAGCCGAGAGGCACCGCCCAAGCATAGAGTTTAGCATATTTTGTGAATGAGTTCCACTCACCCTAGCCTCAATCACGGGATGATTGGTGGACTCTAAATGTGGATGGCTCATCTAATCACATGGTAGTATAGCCAAAATTATTTTGGAGGGGCTAAACAACATAATACTATCACAGTTTTTACATTTCAGATTCAAGGCCACATGTAACTAGACAGAGCATGAAGTGTTACTAGTTGGCTAGCAAGGGAAGTAGGGGTTCGAAAAGTCAAATGGAAAAGTGATTCCATGATTACATTTGAGCAAATCAATATGGTCTTTTGAGTAAAGGATCCTTAATTGTTGAAGTATTACCATGCTTTCCAGAAGCTAAGGGAAGAATTTGATAAGGTCCAAGTGGCACACATTAACCGATACATCAATGATCAAGCTAATGAGTTTGAAAGATTAGCAACCTCACCAAAACCCGAACAAGAAATGCATGCAGGTCGAAGAAGAGCAATTGGAAACCTGGATGACAAATATTGTTGAATACTTGATTAAGGGTACACTACTGGCAGATAGGGAGAAATCTAGGAAATTAAGAACTCAAGCAACAAGGTATGTCATGATAGCTAGAGAACTATATCAATGAGGTTTCTCCTCACCTGTGCTCAAATGCCTTAACAAAGATCAAGCTGACTATGTAATCAGGGAACTCTATCAAGGCATTTGTGGGATGCATTCGGGGGGAAGATCAATGGTGATTCGAGTGGTAAGGGCCGGATACTATTGGCCAACCTTGTAAACATTATGTTGATTTCGTCAAAAGGTGCCTACCATGCCAGAAGCATGAAAACTTAATCCACAGACCAACCAAAGAGTTACACCTCATCACTCTTCCATGGCCCTTTGCCATTTGGGGAATAGGTATCCTTCCTTATGGCTATAGGGCAATGAAAATTCTTGTTAGTAGTAGTCAACTACTTTACTAAGTGGATTAAGGTGGAACCCTTAGCAACAATTAGTGTAGAGAATGTCCAAAAGTTTCTCTAGAAAAACATTATTACTCGTTTCAGCATTCCATGTGTCATTGTAAATAACAATGGTTTACAATTTACAGAGAGGAAGCTAAACGAGTTCATGATGGATCTCGGTATTAAACATCGGGTCACTTCTATAAAACACCTCCAAACAAATGGTCAGGCTAAAGCAGTCAATAAAGTGATTTTGGCAGAGCTAAAAAAGCAATTGGGTTCGGCCAAAGGGCGATGGGCCAAAGAGCTACTTGAAGTCCTATGGAAATATCGATGCACTCCCTATTCTGCCACTCAAGAGACCCCCTTTCGGTTAACATATAGGACGGACGCCTGGTTCCTATAGAAGTGGGGGAGCTATCCGTTAGAAGGAAAAATTTCATGGAAGCAGCGAACAACGAAGCCTGGCAGGTATACCTAAATTCATTGAGCAAGTACGAGAAGACATAGTAATTATGATAGAAGCATGCAAGCAACTTATGACTCATCGCTTCAATTCAAAGTTAATGCTAAGACAATTCAAGGAAGGGGATTTGGTTTGGAGAGTCTAAGGTAAAGCTCAAAAGGACATTATAGAAGGCAAGTTGGTCACCAACTGGGAAGGCCCATCCAGGATTCAGTACAACTTACAAAATAGAGCTTACAAATTAGAAGACTTATATAGGAATATCATCCCTTGGGCATGGAATTCTACTCCATACTACAGCTAGACTATGTAACAAGGGGCACTCTTTATTATACACAGTTCCCTCTCATATACCTTCTTCAACTAATGTTGAATTATCACTTATGTTATTTATGTTTTCCTCCTGAATACCCTCTTCGGCCAAGGATACACTCATACATTTTACTATACACAGTTCTCTCTTGAATACCTTCTTCTATTAAGGTTGAATTTATCACTTATGTTATTTACATTTTCCTCTTGATACCTTCTTTGTGGAGGATATATTCATTGATATTTTTATACACGGTTCCCCCTCTCCCCAAATACCCTATTCGGATAAGGATCAAATCGAGCACTTGTTGTTAATGTTTCCTTTTGAGTACCCCATGTAGCTAATATCAAACTTATTAATGTTAAGACAAAAATATAAAGCAACAAGTCAAGAATTCATTCATTAATATTATAAGGCCATAGGCCAAACATACAAAAGAGGCTCAAGCGGCCAGATATACAAACATTCATTAATATTAAGATAGTGTTACCAGACAATGCCTAATATTAAAAAACAAAGTAAAGGATTTTCATCTTGGTCATCCCCACCATGCACCTCATTTTCCCCATCCTCATCTTCTTTTTCTTCCTCATCACCTACTTTGGTCATAAGGATCTCATTAGGAGGGGTGGTCCGCTGAGCATTATTTGAAGGTGCATTCTTCGGTATATCATCAATCAACATAAGACAACCATTATAAACATCTTGGTTGATGTAAAAAATGAACTTATCTGGCACCTCACGATGGAAGAGCACCTAGCAGAGACAATGGTAGAAGCCAAACTCGTGCACCTCATGCACATCATCGTATGCCTTTTGCTCAATTAAGGCTTTCTCGAACCATTCAACATCCCTCTCCTTTTATGTCATTGCCAAAGCAGCCCTCAGCCTATCCACCTCTTTGACACTAGTCTTAGCCAAAGCTTCAACATCCTTAGAACGAGTCTCCAAGCCCTTCACTTCTTATTCAAGTGTGGTGACCCTCGCCTTCAAGTTGATATTGACCTTAGTAAAAGAGGTATTGACAGAAAGTGTGGAGTTGAGGGAGCTCTTGACTTTCTTCAAGTTAGCTTTCAGCTTATCAACCCCCGAACTAACTTGAAGATGCTAAGCAATCGTTGCTGCTCGAGACTGAAAGGCCCAAAAAATTGGCCCAATTGGCATCATCATTGTTTTTGTTGACCACATGATGACCATGATCCGATATATGATTCCGATCAATGAGATGACTTGGCGTGAAGTCATTGACAAAGATATCATTGTTGGTAAGGGCCAAAATAGCCTCCAAAGGATGAGCAACAAGAAACTCCAGCATTTGCCACTTCTTCTTCTTTGTTCCTCGTCAATTAATTATTCCTTCATATATTTGTTGTACAACCGAGGCACTTGTTCCCAATAAAAGGGAAATAATGGCTTTTTAGTTGAATCGTAAAATTAATTTCTCCCAAGATTCGACTTTATTACCACCTTGAAGTAGTCGATCTTAAAATTATTATAAGATGTTGTCAAAGTTCGAAATAGGGGTCAAACAAGCAACACCCACCTCACATCTTCTTCAGCCAACAACAAAAATAATGCAAGAAATGACCAGGCATGGCCTTAACACAATTGTACAAACAAAGGGCCCAAAATGCTTGAACTACAGCCTAAACATTAGGATGCAGTTGGGAAGGAGCCATATTGAACATCCAAAAAAACCCCATGGTGAAGTGATCAAAGGGAAGCCTAACATGCAAATCTCGGAATATAAAATCATACATGAAAAAAATTCATTGGGCTCCTCTTTCCATTTATTTAAAAATACAAAGTCAGTAGGCGGGTCGGCGTTAGAATGACATGTGCATAAAACAAACAAACATGTCGTCTTTTGTTGTCGAAATGGTCAACCAGCTCAGAAGATTCTCTATGTTGGATTTATCATTTTAGCGAGAAAATAAGGTGTCGACTTTTCCATCTACCCAGGTGTAACAAGGAAAGGTGATGGGGGATGCTCTTTCTTCTCTATAACAACCCGTCAATGCCTCTTGGGATGAGGGGATGCTCTTTCTTATCTATAACAACCCATCAACGCCTCTTGGGATGAGTTTCTGCCGATTGGCCTGATTGACCAGCCTCTGGAATTTCTATAACCACAAAGTCTTCGACAAGACCATCAAGTTCCTCATTATGTACAATATTTTTAGCTACATCCAAAAAGGTCGAGAAGTCAGTTGAATCCTCCTCACTGTCTGATCCGGGATCAGAATCAAAAGAACCCCAATAATTTGGTATCTAAAGACACATTCAATATCCTTTCGATGTTGACTTTAATCTCAAAACTTACCATCTCGGAATCCCTCAAGCAACCCTTTGTCGCATCCATTATTGCTAAAATAAACACAAACCTGAAGAACAAAAGAGAAAGAGTTATTTAGATGAGAGCGATGAAAATTTTTAATCAAGTGTAGGGAAGGATGACGTTCCAAGTCTCTTTTTATAGCCAATGGTCCTTGGTCCAGAAAACATCCACACCATCAGATCAAACACAATCAATGGAAGAAAGTGAAAGGCATTTTGGTTCGAGCAACTTTAGTGGGGGATCTTGGGGTGAAGATCTCTCTTTTTCCAAATCTACCACCAAAGAGGGAAAGCAGATCTCCACGTGGAGATCTGGTTCTTCCCCAAGAACCCTGAAGATCTACACGGAGTTTAGAAAAAATGATTTTTTATGTGAGAAGACGAAAAAAATGAAAAAAATAAATAAAATGAAATTAAAAGTTAAAATTAATTACTTAAAATTAATTTTATGCTTTATTAATATTCATATATTTTTTCCATGCTTTATTAATTAAAATTAATTACTTAATTAATTTAATTAAATTTTAAATATTTAAAAGTGGGGTCCATGTGAGACCCATTAAAATTATCTAAGATCTCAATTTGAGATTTACCAATAAATGAAAAATGTCACAGATCTTAAGAGATCTTCAATCCTACGTGGTATTATGGGGTCCACCAAAAAGTGATCTAAGATCTCAATTTGAGATCTACCATTAAAGGTGCTCTTACCAATGTAGGGAGTTGAAAACACCTGGTACTAGACCACGTTCCAAAAGTTAACACTATGCTCGCCTAGGGAAGCTCAATCATCATGATGAGCCAAATACTCGAGGAAATATCATAAATGGCTCGTACACATATTTCATTAAACCCTTCTTGGTCCCTAGAGACCAAAAAGGCTTGGGGCATGTATACCAAATTAAGTATTCAGCTAGGGTGCCTGAATACCTATCCGGCCCCAAAAAAGAACAAAACAATCACGCTCATAGTAATTACAAGATTAGGCTATCTAATCTTGCTTAAAAGACGTATTACCTAGGTGGTAATTGACACACTCAAGCCCAAGGACGTAGGCCCAACAAGGTATCTATAAATAAATTATGAACTCCAGGTAAAAATCATTTTTCATTTCCACACATTTTACTACCCTAATCATTCCTCAAAGTCGAGATCTTATTTGAGCGTTGGAGTACCTTTTGCAAGTATTCCTATTAGACAAATCTCATTTGAGACATTGGTGGATGAATAGAAGTAAAGATCCTTTCAACAAGAGGAAGAAGTGTCTGGCCACTATTCGACAGAAACAGAAGAACTTATAAAAATAAGTTAATAATATCTTATAAACTAGTTGTAAGATACTTTTATAAGTTCTTCGAAATATGTTCAAAAACACTTATAATATAAGTTTAAATAAGTTGTTTATAAACTCTCTCAATACAAGGCTTTATTATAATGACACTTGATTTTGTATATTTATTTTTCTTCGTTCAATATTTTAAATAAAAAATGATTTAATTCTATAAATAAAAATACGAAACAATTATCAAATTTAGAATATTAATTAGAAGAAAAAAACTACTATATGTCTACTAAAATTTTATTTATAATTATATCATATACTTACAATGTGTATTTTTGTAATGAAATTGGATTGGTTGATGACTGTAACTTCTTTGCAATTTACTTAGATGATCATTTTCATACTATAATTCTTGAAGAATGTTAGCAACACTTTTTTTAATATTCTTTTTATTATCATTTTCATACTATATTGATTGGTCCAACCAAAACTATGTCTAGTTCTCTTTTAATCTAGAAAGTTCCACTTATCAACATGATTACAAGCAAAAATTATTTGTCACTTATGCTACAATCAACAACAATCAACATGAGATTGTTAATTCAAATATTTTTTAATGTTAAGTCACTCTTGACTTTAACAAACAAATAATATTTAAAAGATTATAATGAAATCAACTCATGTGAGGATATATATGAAAGTTTAGCACATATACAAATAACTTTGCAAAGCAAAAAATCAACTACTTAAGCTCAAGGTGTTTTGTCCAAGAACTTTTTCAGAGAAATTAAGAGAAAGTTCCGTCCAGAGATAGATAGATAGATAGCTTCATAACTTTTCTTCTCTTCAAACCTTGCTTATATAGGCTTTTGAATCCATATGCCTGCTGTGAGAGAAGGTTGCTTCAATCTTTCCATTTTGATTTTTCATTAAATGAATGGAAACTTTAGTCATATTTTCTCTTTGACCTGTCTACTTCTATAGAGAAAATAGAAAAAGTACTACTTCTATAGAGAAAAGAGAAAAAGTATGTATCCTTTTTCTCTCAAAAAGTATTGACACTCTTTGAAAAGTGCACTGCTTCTTTACTCATATATTCCTACTTCAATCTTCTTCTTTATACTAAGCCTTGATATCTGACTTGCTTTTTTTCTTGCATTAAAAAAAAGCAAAAAAAAAAAAACAGCATAAGTTTTATACACCTTAAAATATAAGAGTAGCAAACTTTAACGCTACAAATTTATGGATAAAAGAGTCTTAAGCATGTGTTATTCTTGGACGAAAAAAACATGATAAAAAATATTTCTGTACATTTTCTTAAAGGAACTTTGGACAAAATAATGCATTGGACGTTGGATTTTCATAAAAATTAAAAATCTTTGTACGCAATTTTTATTAGCAACGCTTCGAACGCTTAGTTTTTAGCAACGCATTGGACACAAGTCCATTTTAACACATTGGGCCCTCATTGTTTAAAACTCACTTTGGACTTACTAATAAGCCTATATTTTGGTTGAATGCATATTTTTTCTGTATAGCTCAATAAATCTTATGTTTCAACAAAAAAATCAAATAACTCAAGGAATTACAAATAAAATTTTGCCTAGTTTAGAAAATATGATAGTATTTTTAAATACTGTGCAAAAACAGAACAGGAATAATTTGGTCCTAAAGTCATGGCCGCCGCACCCGCAACGACACTATTTTAACCTGCTTGATAGCCACCAGTCGTGGGGAGATATGAGAATCCCAAGCCAAGTGCTATACATTACACAAACAACTTTTAATATGGATGTGCCTTCAGTCAAAGGGAATAAAAAGGACACAACATCATATATGAAAATATACATATGTTGTTATGAGTGAGTATTGTCCATGGATCTTTCACGTTGAAGTTTATTATTATTAATATTATTACTTTTTTTGGTATGTGGAACACTGAAAGAAGATGGATAATGGATGAGTGAGTGGTTAGTGTTCATTACATACATAAAAAGATGATTTTTGGTTATGGAGATTTTTGTGGGTTATGAATTGTACCGTTCAAATATGGTAAAATTACATGTGGTCATCATGACAAGATCACCATATATGTGGACACCCTTCACGACAACATTGCCACATTGTCACATTAATAGTGTTGATTCATTCTCCAAGTGTTAACTCTAACACACGTGTCCACCCTTCATGTCAGCGCTGCTACAGGAGTGCGGACACCTATCTACTACGGGAGCACCGACACCAACAATATTATCTTCTTATTAACAGTATATCAAATATGCTTGGATATTCAAATAGGTGCAACCACCTTATCTTATCATATCTTCACAAGTTATCTACAAGCTGTTACTTATCCATAAGTAATAGTATATCAATAAGGTACACATTATCTTATATCTTAATTAGATAACTGCCTGCTATTATCTATTATTATCTTACCAACAGGTTATCAATAAACAAAGACCCAAAGTCCACACTCTACACTGTAAATACAACCTTACAGGTTCTCTCTAAACTTCATGATTACATCTGATTACACACTTCATACTCACTCCAGATACATATCATTCATTTCTCAATAGTTGAATGCATTACTCAAGTTACTCATTCTCTATATCTTATACTGAGTTCTCACACTCAGTTATTCTCTTATAAATTGGTGTATTTACTTGAGCGTCAGAGTGTATTTCCTTTGTTTTGCAGGTCCCTTTCCTAAACAAAGTCGAATCACCGTCCAACGTGCAGAATTTGGAGTCCACCTAGACTACATCTAGCCCACATGTGAAATTTCTAGATTTTGGTAAGAACATTTGGCGCCCACCATGGGGCCCAAGTAAAACTTACCCTGTGGCCTCGTACTCAGATCAGTCGTTGGTACGCGTTTATGGTCAACACATGCTCCAGCGTTAGACGCGACACCCCTGTCGATGCGTCTAACCCCCGGCAGACTACCATGACGAACACCCACACCATTCAACAACTCCAAAACTGCATGACGGAGATGGAACGCAAGTACCAAGAAGAAATCGAAAGGCTGAAAGCTGAACGTAACCAGCACGAAGCCAGAGCGAGACATCCTGACGGAGATGAACGCTCCCCTATCCCTAGAGAAGAACATACTCAAGGCAAATCACATCCTCAACAACATGGCAACCCTCCGACCATTCATAGTTCAACCCAGGGCTACCAAATGGAGAGGCATAACACACAACACAATCCTCTCATGGACCGCATCAGGGAAGTTGATATCCCGTTCGGGTGGAAACCTTTGCACTTAGGGAGGTATGACGACACCACCGACACGGACGGACACTTTGATGCCTTCCTCTCACAGGAAAATATTTACACGAATGACACCATATTATGCCGAGTGTTCCCTACGTCCTTGAAGGGGGCAGCGTTAGCATGGTATGGTGGCCTCCCCGAACCGTCTATCGGCAGTTTCGACACCCTTGTTGAGAGATTCAGCATGCAATACTCAACTAGCCGAACCCATAGGCTGACTTCTGCTGCACTGGCGACATTACACCAACCAGATGACGAACCTCTCTGTAGGTTTATGGAAAGATTTGGACAACTAACCATCCAGATTCGACACCTCAACCCCTAGGTAGCATTGCATTCCATGATGCTGGCCCTTCGACCTGGCAAATTCGCAGATAGTCTATGCAAAAAACCTCTTTCTAGCATGAACGAAATACGTGAACGTGCTAAGGGTTACATACAGATGGAAGAAATGTCAAAGTTCAAAAACGAAGTTCAACAAGTTGGATAGAATCATGAGAAACATGAAGTCTCCATTAGAGTTGAGCCCCATAGGGCCAACAAGAAGCGAAAATTGCACAAGCCGCAACTTCTCCCGAGAGGACCCAAGTTCAAGAGATATACTCTCTTGACGATCAATAAAGTCACAGTAATGAAAGAAGCTTTCAATACAGAAGTACAGGTGACACTGCCAGTTTCCGTGAAGTTGGGAAGAAACCCTAATAAATATTGTCGCTACCATCGTGGCCAGGGCCATGACACGGAAGATTGTTGGGTAGAGACTATGGATATGTCGACCTAATGACTGATAATGCTTTGTTGAGACGCATCAAAAACAATTTTACTAAGCTAATTCTGCAGCACAGAGCTAACCTAGGTCGACTTAGAGACACAATCAATATGATTCTAGCTTCAAATCATTGGTAATAATAAGGGGGGATTTTTTTCGAACAGTTGGTATGCGCAAAGTAAAACATGCAAGAACACAAACTAAAATTAAAGAACAATGCAGAAATTAACAAGATTATCAAGGAGTAAAGTAAAACAAATTAGAAAGCATCAATCCAATTCACCAACCCAAGCTATTCGAATCATCATCATTCCCATAAATTGATTCTATCATGAACATTCATTCAATCTCAATAGAAGCTGTTAAATCGATTCTACTCCTACATTAATTGAAACCACAACCCTAACTGAAATATCATTCAATTAATCTTGTGATTATCATTTGAAATTAGTACATGAATCCATAATCCTAAATCACTTTCAATCCCAAATGCATTCATAATCATGAAAACATAATAGAAATTGAAGAAGAAGGCGAATATTCAAGTAGAATTCGAAATACCGAACCGGAACTCCAATTCTTCTCTTGCTTGAGTTAGATCCTTGGATTGATTAATGATTTAGCCTTCCATGATGATCACCAAGGAAAGCCCCATGAAGTGAGTGCAGAAAAATGGAAGAATAGCAAAATGGAAATGAAGAAGATGAAGAACAATGAAGAACACTTGAGAGAAAATGAAGAACAAGCTTTTGATTCTAAAAACTAACGAAAAGAAATGTAAAACTTGTTTATTGAATTGTAAAGTGTTCTGTCCAAGTTTCACTAAAGTCACTAATATATTAGTGACTAAGTTCTAAAAATAGAATGGGCCATAAACAAACCCAACAATCTAATTATTTACTATTTACAACCATGAAAATCAAATTCGCATCCCAAAATTACAAGTGCAGAGGTGCTAACTTCGAAGCTCAAAATGACCCTCAAAATTATAGAATTGGCCTCGGGCTATTTCTAGCAAACTTGTAGATCTTTTCGTTATCTTTCCAAGGACCTCTAGAATGCTCCATTTAGAGATCAGTAGCACTCTATAGGCCCTGCACAAGTCAGATGCATTAAGTGAGCAAAAATCCGAAAATACGCTACAATTAGCAATTAAGCTCACTTACTTGCCTGGCCAAAAACTGAATTAGAATGGAAAAATACAAGTCCAAAAGACATCAAACAAGCTAAGAATGATAGACAAAAATTTAACTAAAATCACTCTATCAATGACTACCTTTGGTCAAGGTTTACTCTCGAGGATTTTAACAGTCAGGTACAATATTGTGGATGCTGACACATCATACCTTGTCCTGATTAGCAGAAAAACCCTGAATGAGTTGGGAGCTATTATTTCTACACCCCATTTGATGATGAAATTTCCTACCATGACGGGGGAAATTGTCACTATCAAAGTAGACCAGAGGCAGGCCAGACAATGTTATGTGGAAAGCCTTAAAGTGGTACCATATTCTCTCGACAAGAGGTCCAATAGACATTGTACCACTTCGGGGGGCACCACCTGTTGCGTACTCGGCAAGTGCACCAGTCGCTCAAGTAATAAAGTGATAAAGTAGAGTTATCATCCCACGAGGATTGTTTGGCCAATTAAATCATAAATTCAATCGATAAGTTGGATAACAAATAAAGAATGAAATAGGTTGTTTTTGTTTGTGTGTGTGTAGCAAGATAAACTAAAAACTAAATATGAACCTAAATGTATAGATAAACTATGGAGGTTGATGATAAGATATGTGGTTAAGTAGCTAGGGCAATCCACACCAAATGCTCCCTACTTCAGTTCATGCATTGTCTACTACTTTCATTAAGCCTAAGTTACCCAACATGCATCTTCAATAATAATAGCTAAGTCCTACTCCCGTAGTGTCCTCAACCCTTTAACCCACTCTAATACCCTAATCCCTTAGTGATATTGATTAGGTC
>PYAF01006063.1:285417-306879 GCA_007407185.1 Glycine tomentella | reverse complement strand
TAGCTCTTAATATCTAACTAGAGTGATCAATTCCAGAGAGAGATAGAACATGCATTCAACAGAATAAAATGAAATAACTTGGCATTAATAAAAGATAGCATCCAATACAATCCCAAAAGAGGTTACATTCAGTTCTTAGCCCTAACTACAATGAAAAACTAGCCAAACCTCATAATGGGTGGCTGTGTTACAAAAGAAAATGGCATACCTAGCTGAAGCAAGGAAGAAGAAGATGGAGAAACCTCCACTTGAACCTTCACTCTCCCTAAACCCTCACTAAGGTACCCAAGCTTCATAAAACCCTATTTTGTGCAGTTTCCCTCCAGTAGTTTGTGCATTCAATGCTAAGGGTGGAAGTATATATAGCCTAGCCTGTGAAATCTCTGTTTTGCCCTTAAATGCTGCTTCTGTCGACCTGTGGCACCTATGGCATGGGTGTGGCGCTCCAGGAGCCAACTTCCAAAGAATATGGCACCCCAGGCGTGAGGTTGGCGCCCCAGGCGCTGGCTGGCAATGGCTTTTGGCGCCCTAGGCGCCAGAATGGCGCTCCAGGCACTGAACTCCAGGATTAATGGCGCCCCAGGCGCTGACTTGGCGCTTCAAGGGCCAGGTTCGAATGCTTTTGGCGCCTCTGGCGTGAGACTGGCGCTCCAGGCGCCAGCTTCCAGTGTGAATGGCGCTCCAGGCGCCACATGTGGCGCTGATGGTGCCACAGCTTCTTCAGACTTGGTTCTTTTCTTCTGCTTTTTGTTTAGTTTTGGCACTTGTGGTTGTTTTCCTGTCAATTCATCATATTATCTCAAACCATAACAAAACAGGGCAATTATTCATGCTTCATGCTCAATTCTTGCTCTAAAAAGCTTAGGAAAACCTTATATGCTAGGCGCATATCACCACCCAAGTCATGAACATAGACAGAGAATCTACTCCTTATATGTTGATGGTCTATACAGAAGTTCACCATGATGATACCTTCGATGTGGATTTGCGCAATGACAATATCGACAAAGGACCAAAACCGATTCAAGAACTAGTCAAGTGCAACTCGAGCCCAAGCCCAGACAGTGCACGCAACTTAGCAAAGATCTTACAAGCCATGAGTACAAGCATCTAGCCGACGTACTCTATAACAATGCATCTTTATTCGCATGGAAACCATCTGATATGCCAGGTATTGACCCTAATATCATATGTCACAAATTGGAAATATGCCCACACGCTAAGCCAATAGCACAGAAAAAGCGAAATATGGGAGAAGAAAGGCGAAAGCAGTGAAAGAAGAAGTAGACAAGCTGCTTAAGACCAACTTCATTAGAGGAGTCAGATACTCCACTTGGCTCGCCAATGTTGTCATGGTCAAAAAAGCCAGTGGCAAGTGGCGCATGTGCACAGATTTCACAGACCTAAACAAGGCATGCCCGAAGGACGCATACCCACTCCCTAACATTGACAGACTGATTGATGGGGCATTCGGATTTCATATCTTAAGCTTCCTAGACGCATATTCTGGTTACAATCAAATCAGAATGCATGCCCCAGACAAAGAAAAAGATGACCTTCATCACTGAAGATGCGAACTACTATTACAGGGTCATGCCCTTTGGTCTAAAAAATGCAGGGGCTACATACCAACAACTGATGGACCGCGTCTTCAGAAAGCAAATAGGACGCAACGTCGAGATCTATGTGGATGACATGGTCGTCAAATCTCAGACTGTAGCCCAACATGTAGCAGATCTGGAAGAGTTATTCGAAGAGGTTCGGAAGTATGACGTGTGTCTCAACCTCAAAAATGCACATTCGGGGTAGGAGGTGGCAAATTCCTCGGTTTCATGATCACACACCGAGGAATTGAAGCCAATCCAGACAAGTGCTCAACCATTTTACAGATGCACAACCCGACTAGTGTCAATGGAGTTCAAAGATTGAATGGGGGAGGCAAGCAGCCTTGTCAAGATTCCCTCCGAAACTCGCTGAGAAAGCCAAACCTTTCTACAAGTTGCTCAATAAGACAAAACCATTCCTTCGAAATGACACATGCGAGCAAACTTTTGAGGCCTTCAAAAAGACAATTGCTGCACCACCTGGCTTGAGTCGACCTCGACAGGGGCTACATTACTCTTATAGCTCTCAGTGGCCGACAAAGCTGTTAGCTCGACACTTGCCCATGAAGAAGGGAAGAACCAGCTCGCTATTTACTTCATCAGCCGCATGCTACACGATGCTGAGAAACGCTATCAGATTATCAAAAAGATAATCTTGGCACTAGTCACCTCCATCAGACGCCTTTGGCCTTACTTCCAAAGTCACTAAGTGATAGTTAAGACTAACTATCCCATCAAACAGATACTGCGGAAACCAAAACTGGCAGACAGGATGGTGACATGGTCAGTCGAACTATCAGAATTCGACATTCGATATGAACCTCATGGTCCCATGAAAACAATTTATGGTAGACTTCCTAGCAAAATTTGCAGGAAAAGATAAATCCACCCTAGACTGGTGGAACCTTTACGTGGACAAAGCATCCAACGTATAAGGAAGTGGAGTAGGCATCATACTTGAAGGACCCGACAATGTCTCGCTAGAACAAGCTCTCAAGCTTAACTTTAAGGCCTCAAACAATCAAGCCGAGTATGAAGCACTCATAGTAGGGCTCAAACTCGCCAAAGAAGTTGAGGCTCAATGTCTGAGATGCTATTCAGACTCACAGCTCGTCCAAGGACAAACAACAGATAGATACCAAACCAAGGAAGCCATACTTCTCCAGTAATATCATCTGGCTAAAACACTCATTGATAGTTTTGAATGTTTTGAGATATACCACATACCTCGAGAAAGTAACATCAGGGATGACTTGCTGTCCAGACTGTCCAGTACCAAAAAGATTGGGCACCTCAAAACAATCATCCAAGAAATGCTCAAGAAACCCAGCATTGACACCCAAGAGGTAATGGTTGTTGAGTTAGAAGAGCCCAATTGGATGACACCCTACAAAGATTTTCTCATAAAAGGAACACTCCCAACAGATGAAAATGAGGCCCAATGTCTAAAGCGGAAAGCCAGCTACTATGTCATCATTAACGGTGAGTTATCCAAAAGAGGGCTGACAACACCTTTACTCAAGTGCTTGGACAACTTACAGGTAGATTATGTCCTGAGAGAACTCCATGAAGGGATCTGTGGACTCCACATTGGGGGACACTCCCTAGCCACCAAGATAGTATGCGCAGGATACTACTCGCCAACACTCAACACCGACGCTTTCAAGTTTTCATGAAAATGTAAAAGGTGTCAGGAGTTTGCGGACATCCCAAGGATTCCCCTTGATAACCTTCATACTATCTCCTCTCCATGGCCCTTTGCTATGTGGGGTATGGACATCTTGGGACCATTCCCTAGAGCTCTAAGGATGATCAAATTCTTACTGGTAGCAATCGACTACTTCACCAAGTGGATCGAAGTAAAACCATTAAGAGAGATAATGACCATTGAAGTTGAAACCTTCACTTGGAAACATCTCATATGCAGATACGGTCTACCCTATGCTATCATCATGATAATGGTACACAGTTCAAGGAACAGACCTACGAGGACTTCCTCACAAGATTAGGTATCAAACACTTGGTCACCTCTGTTGAACACCCACAAACTAACGGTCAGGTGGAAGCAGCAAATAAAGTTATTCTATGAGCCCTTCGCACTAGACTGGATAAGTCTAAAAGTCTCTAGAAGGAGGAGCTCCCCAACATACTATGGGCCTACCATTGCACACCTCAAAGCACTACAAAAGAAACCTCTTTTCGCCTCACATATGGTATTGACACCATGATTCCCGTCGAGCTAGGGGAACCTTTGTCAAGAAGGATACTTTTTCAGGAACAGTGCAATGAGGACAACATGAGGGTTGAACTGGAGACTAGTGAAGAACTACGAGATATAGCCAGAATCAACGAAGAAGCGGCTAATCTCCTCATGACAAGAAAGCATAACTCCAAAGTTCAACATCAAAACTTCCAGCCAAGCGACTTAGTCTAGCGTGTCCGGGGTGAAGCCAGAAAGGACCCCTGCGCAGGAAAGCTTGAACCAAACTAGAAAGGTCCATTCAGAGTAATCACCAACCTGGACAATGGAGCCTACAAACTATAGGAACTCAATGGTAAAGACTTTCCAAGAACCTAGAATGCTACCCACTTGAAGTTCTACTTCAGCTAAGGAGCTCAAGGCCGGATAATGTACTCTTTTTCCTATTCAAGTCCTTTTTTCCCACTGGATTTTTCACTTGAAAGGTTTTAATGAGGCCCATCCAAGAAATAACAGAGGGAATACATACATGCTAATAAAACATATTAGTCTCTTATGTTATGCATATTTGCAAATTTCAGGAAATATCGCCTTATCAATCTCCAAGGTCCAGCTTTGTTAAAAAAACTCAGGAACATGTCCTGGTACTTGCCTAGGTCCGCCCTTGGTAAGCTTTACTAAAATCCAAGGCGGACACGTCCTGGTACTCTTAAAATGTTCGTAATTCCCAGTACGGGGTATACCTTATTAAAAATCCAAGACCCAAGGTAAGTCCTTGGAAGAAGATTCGTAATTCCCAGTATGGGGTAGATCTTAAAGGTTCGTAATTCCCAGTATGGGGTAGACCTTATGAAAGTCAAAGACCCAAGGTAAATCCTTGGAAGAAGATTTATAATTCCCGGTACAGGGTAGATCTTAAAAGGTTCGTAATTCCCAATACAGGGTAAACCTTATTAAAAGTCCAAGACCCAAGGTAATGAAAATACAATGAACACTTATGCAAATAAACCAAGAGGGGGGTGAATTGGTTTTACCTTAGAGTTTTAAAATTTACTTTCAAAATTTATAACAGTGGAAGACTTCAAAAGGATCGTATCTATTCAAAACCAATTTAGAAAACAATTTACTTCACCAATCAAATCACTCTTGTGCTATAACCAAGTTTGTATGATGAACAAATTCTATACTTAAAGAATTTAATGAAATATAAACTGAAATCTTAAAACACACAAGATTTTATACTGGTTCACCTCTCCACCCTGAAGGCTACATCCAGTTTTCTACCAACCAAATCATGGTTAGAGTTCCACTATAACAAATATTTGTTCTTTACAAGCTTACAAATGATCTCTCTTACCCTCCCTAGGTAAAATCCAAAATCTACTCCCTATAGACTTTTCAAAAGATCAAGAACCAGAGATCTCCTCTCTGTTCTTCCCTCTAGAAATCCTTTCTAGAAAAAGCTTTAAAGAATACAAATATTATATGGAAATACAACACAATTACAAAACAAATATCAACCAAAATCAAGCTTTATGTTCAAGAAAGATATCACCTTATAATCCTCAGCAATTTACAATGATATGAATGATGCAATCAACCTGAGATTATATGCAACATATGAATAGAACTTTTTCTTGATGGATTTCTTTAAGTACTAGCTTGAACAATTCTTCAATCTTTGAGAAACAACACTAAGAACACAAGTAACTCTCCATGATACTCATCATATTTGATTATCTCACTAATCTCAGCCTTGGGTACTCTTGAAAGCTTTAGAATGTGTCTATAACAAGGCTTGCACGAGTATCTTTGTTTTTTCTCACTTAGTCTAACACAGACCCAGCTGTTCTATTTATAAAAAAAATTGTTTTAACTAATTGTAATCGATTATTTTAACTATTGTAATCGATTATTTTAATCAGATAATCGATTAAAGTGTTCATCAGAAATATGAAAATTTGTCACAAACAGAATAATCAATAAAGTCATCTTGTAATAGATTAATCCAGATGAACTCAGTTTTTCAATGCGCACATGTAATCGATTAAGTTCCTATTTAATCGATTAACACAGACCATGCCTAAAACTTAACAATGCACATTTAATCGATTACAAACATCTAGTAATTGATTAAACCAGATGAACATGTTATGTAAAATTATGAAGAAGCTAATGTAATTGATTATTTCTCAAGATAATCGATTATCACATAAAGTTTTTAATTCTGTGTAAAGCTCATTTAATCGATTACGAACCAGTGGCCATCGATCAAAATTGTTCATAAGGCATTTTCCAGAAAACATACACACGCTGTAATCGATTATTTCACCAATGTAATCGATTAAAGCAGTGAGAAAATGTTTTATACAATTCCTAGTTGCCTTAATGAATTCCTATGACTTTGATTAGTACCACATAATTAATTCTATTCAAATGAATGTATGGATGCATGAATTATCAAAAGCTAATAAGGATTATAAAGCTTTATCTAATGAACAAAGCTTAAACAAAAATTACATATGCCATCAAATTGATTGGGCATGTAAAACATCAAAACTCATTTGCTTCAATCATCTTGAATCCTTTGCCTCAGCTTCTTCAATTCTAACAATCTCCCCCTTTTTTATTTTGAGCGTGCCAAATACTTTATTAATGAAACACACTATTTGACTTCATTGGAGAGATGTATGATCTGAAAATTTCTCAGCTTTTTGCAAAGATCAAGCATAATCATAACTTGATTGATCATTAAACATTCAAACATTCATTAGGCATTTTTATAATAACTCCCCCTGAGTTTTTTTATGCTAACTCCCCCTGAGTTTCTTAGAGTATTCAACTCATATTCATAGCATTTCATTGTTCAATATCAATGTATCAGATCAAATGCTTTGTACTATGTGTATCATAGCATATTATTTTATTTCAATAATTTCAAATTATCAAAGCAATTTCAGATTTCATTCATTCTATTTTTACTTTTATTTCATTTTGCTACTCATTTCATTTTTCATTTACTACTCCCCCTATTTGGCATATCAAATTCAAAAATAGAAAGGGAAATAGAAACTAATTCATTAATCATAGAATGAACCAATTACAACCAAACATAAATATAAAAACTGAACTTAAAAAAAAAAAACAAACACAAAACATAAAACATAAAACATATTCAAACTTAGACTAGAACTAATCCCTAGATTCATCCCTAAAAATCTTGGGTTCTATGTTCTTCACCCTAGTCTTAAGTTCCTCTAATGAAGAATTAACTTCATCTCTTGGTTCATGATGTAAAGAAAATAAAGCATCCATCTTTTGTATCATTAAAGATTCAAATCAGAATATTGAGGTTCAGATGGTGCAACTTCTTCTTGTTGTTCTTCAGCATCTCCAATTTGATTTCCTTCCTCATCTCCCTCTTCTCCTTCCTCTTCAGCCAAAGGAACAGGTTGGCCTGCCATTTGCCAGCCATATGGTGTCTTCACCATTCCAAGCTTAGTGAGGTGCTTCTCCTTAATTTGGTTGTTGCTTGCATTGGTGTGATCCATGACTTCATTGGATACATCCACTTGAAAATAGTCAATGAATCTTGAAAATAATACAGCATAAGGAAAGGGGTAGTTTACCAATCTCTTGGATTTCTGCATGATCCCTTGAAGTATAAGAATCCAATTTAACTTGATTCCATTATGCAATCCATAAACTATTTGGAGATAATCATTTGTGGCTTGTGCATGGTTGGTGGATCTTGGAGTGAGGATGTAGGTGATGATGTAGTGTAGGAGCCTATTTTCATGAGTCATAGGTCCTGTACTCAATCTTAGCCTCAAATTCATGAAAGGATCAATGAGCATAACTCTATAGGTTTCCATTATGTTGTAACCTTTAGCTTCTTCATCAAACCTCCTTTCTCCATCAAAGGAGATCCCAACAACTTCATGCCAGATTTCTAGAGTAATCTCCATAGCCACTACATTCACTTGAGTGAGAATTGTTCCATGCATAGAGATTTTGGAATAGGTATAGAATACTTTTACCAAGTCAGGGTAAAAAGTCCTTTTCATTTCAACAAATTTTGTTAGACCTTGTTGTTCTAACATTTGAGGGAATTGAAATCCTTGTTCAGTAAACCAACCAAGGTTCAAGAACTTTGGAGGGTAGAGTAATTTTGTAGCATTGAACTGAAGATAGTTCATTTTGCCAGCTTGATTGGTGAACCAATGATCAAGCCTATTGACTATAGGGTTTGAGGATTGGGCTTGAGCTTTTCTCTTTGAGGTTTTGGCCTTTTTGGAGGTAGACATTTTGAATGGACACAAATTTAAGAAAGAAGAAGGAAAAGACCTTCTAAAGCAAGATAGTTTCTGAGCTAGAATAGAGACAGAGAGTAGAAGATTGTAAGGCTTGAAGGTGTGAGTTTTCAAGTCTCAAAGGTCTATATTTATAGGCAATTTTTTGATGTAATGGGCAGTTGTAGAATTCAAAAATATAGATGTTGTGACCCTTAATCACTACCATTAAGGCTTAGATTCTATCAAATCGTGTTTTATTGCAGTTGGGCAGTTTAAAAACTGTCAGATTTTTGCAATAACCACTTAAATAATCCATTATTTCGTTATGTAATCGATTATTTCATTCAAAATTTCACTTCTGAGAAATGAGGTAATCGATTAAAATACAGGGTAGTCGATTATGTCAGCACAGGTGGCTTATAGAAGACGAAGTGTAATCAATTATAATAAGAGATAATCAATTAAAGCAGAGTGAGACAGATTTCTCAGACATACATGACTCAAATAATTGATTATTTAGATAAAGTAATCAATTATTCCATAGTGAACTTGATTTTTCAGAAACTCGAGTTGTGAATAATCGATTATTTCGATGGTTTAATCGATTACAACAGCTTTGACTTATTTTATAGAAGCATCAGATGAGCAAATAATCGATTAACGTTTTGTGGTAATCGATTATATCAGCTTAGATTCTTAAAAAAATTAGATTTTAGCAGCATTTAACATGTATTCTTATTCTAACTTGAGTTAATTTCTTTCACACAATATATAAGCCAGTCATTAACAGAGTAACAAGCACAGGAATGTCAGTCAACATATACTAGATTAATCCAATATACCAAGAATATTTCTTAAAGTAAAGAATTTATCTCTATCCAAAGGTTTGGTAAAAATATCAGCAATTGATTGTTACTATCAACAAACTCAATTTTGATGTTACCTTTTTGCACATGATATTTGATGAAGTGATGTCTTATCTTTATGTGTTTTGTCCTCGAATGCATGATTGGATTCTTGGAGATATTGATAGCACTTGTATTATCACATAGAAGTGGAATGTGTTGAAGTTTCACACCAAAATCTTGGAGTTGTTGCTTCAACCATAAGCTTTGAGCACAGCAACTTCCAGCTGATATGTACTTAGCTTGTGGTCCTCCAATCTTTGTGTTTAGGTGTGGCTGCCTCTTGATTGGAATCTAGTTGTGCTTCATCTTCTTCTTGCTTACTAGCTTCAATAGGCTAATGTTTTTCCTCTATAGTTTCTGCATCATTATCACTTAAAACTTCTTCTAAAGAAGGGTTAGATTCATCACATACAATATGTACAAATTCTTCAACACACAAGGTTCTCTTGTTGAAGATCCTACAAGCCTTACTTTGCAAGGAATATCCAAGAAAGATGGCTTCATCAGCTTTTGAATCAAACTTGCCAAGACTATCTTTCCCATTGTTTAAAACAAAGCATTTACAGCCAAATGTTTTAAAGTGAGAGGTGTTTGGTTTCCTTCCTTTATAGATTTCATAAGGGGTTTTCTTCAAAATAGGCCTTATGAGAATTCTATTCAAGGAATAACAAACTGTGCTCACTGCATTAGCCCAAAAATGCTTAGGTAATTTTGTTTCATTTAGAAGAGTCCTTGCTCCTTCTTCAAGTGATCTATTTTTCCTCTCCACAACACCATTTTGTTGAGGTGTTCTTGGAGCTGAAAAATTGTGATTAATTCCAAAATCTTCACAAAACTTTTCAAAGTGTTTATTTTGGAATTCACCACCATGGCCACTTCTAATTGAAACAATATTACAACCTTTTTCATTTTGAATTAATTTGGCTAGTTTCTTAAAAGCTGTGAATGCGTGGCTTTAGATCTAATCAACAATGTCCAAGTGTATCTAGAATAGTCATCTACTATAACAAGGCCATAGTAATTTCCTCATATGCTCATGGTTCTTAAAGGACCAAATAAGTCCATGTGAAGCAATTCAAGAGGTCTAGAAGTAGAAACCATGTTCTTACTTTGGAAAGAATTTTTAGTTTGCTTTCCTCTTTGACATGCTTCACAAATTTTGTCCTTCTCAAACTTAAGCTTAGGTAGACCAATTACTAAGTCCTTTCTTACTAACTTGTTGAGATGATGCATGTTTATATGAGATGTTCTTCTATGTCATAACCATGTCTCATTTACTTTACTCATTAAGCAATCTTTTTTATGTATGAACTGCATGGTCAATGGATAGAACATAGATGTTACCCTTTCTATTGCCAATATGTGCAACTTTACCAGTTTTGCCTTCATGTATCAAGCAAGTCTCATTGTTGAAGGTGACTTTGAAACCCTTGTCATACAACTGACTAATGCTTAGTAAATTGTGCTTTAGCCCTTCAACATAAAGTACATCCTTGATTTTAGTTGTTAAGTTGTCTCGTATATTTCCTTGCCTAACAATTATGCCTTTATTGTTGTCCCCATAGGTAACATATCCTCTTTTTTCAAGTACTACATCTGTGAGCACGGATATGTCTCCGGTCATGTGTCTAGAGCATTCATTATCTAGGTACCATATTGATGATTTTGCTCTAAGACACATCTGCACAAATCAAATTAAAGAGAAATAAGGTCTCAATTTAAGTTAGGTCCAAAGGGGTTAGTTGATTTCTTTCTTTTCTCAACCCAAATGCATTCTCCATTTGGAACATAAAACCTTCTAGCAAAGCACTTATATGAAGTATGACCTTTTAACATACAATAATTGCAAGTACAAGATTTTGATGAATTAGCATGAGAAAATCTATGATAGGCATTTGGTTGATTGTGTTGCCTATGGTACTTATGTTTTGGAGGTACAAACACGAGTTTACTTTGAGTTTTAGCCCTATGTTTATATCCCAAACCATAAGTATCACCAGCATATTTTTGGACACTTAGCATTTCATCTAAGTTACATTTGCCTTAGTAATACTTTCTTAGCAAATCAACCAATTAACTATTTTCAGTTTGCAAACTCATATTTTCTTTTTCTTTACTCAGCTTGTACTCATCAAATTCTTTCTGCAATTCATTGCATTTACCAACCTTAGAGATGGCTAAGGAGCATGTACATCCATTTTCCTTGTAACTTGAAAGAAGCTTGTCATGTTCTTCATTCAATTTACAAAGTTCTTCTTGCAATTTAGCAAGCTTGGATACATGCCATCTTAAGTCACTCTTAAGATTGTTGTTTGCTTTTGCTAGTTTTTGAGCTTCACAATGCATCTCATGAAAAGCATCAATTACATTTTCAAATTCAGAATTTACCTATGATTCTGTACTTGATGTTTCTTCTTCTTCACAAATGGTAGATGTAAGGCATAGGTGAACTTCAACTTCTTTTTCTGAAGAGGATTCAGAACTTGTGGATTCATTGTCCTCAAGCAATGTAGGCTTTTCTAGGCTTTCCATCCCTTTTTGACCTCTTCTCAGTTTGTGGCTTCTTTGCTAATGAGGGCCATTCTGACTTTATGTGTCCTTGCTTTCCACATTCAAAGCAAGTGATGGAGGAGAGGTTGTTGTTCTTGTAGGTGTTGTCACTTCTTTTCTTTTGTTGTGGTTGCCTTCTGTTTTTATTCTTCCTCAAAAACTTGGTAAACTTCCTTACTATGAGATTCATATTCTCATCATCATCATCTTCACTTAAATCATCTTCTCTTTCAATCTTTGAAGGTGCAATTTTTAATGCTATACTCTTATGCCTTTTATCTGCATCTTCACCATGAGTTAATTGAGATAATTCAAGTTCATACTGTAGGAGCTTACCAAACATAGCTACCATTGACATCTTTGATAAATCCTTTGATTCTTTAATGGTTGTGACTTTAGGATGCCAATCTCTTGTTAGGCATTTGAGGATCTTGATGTTCAACTCTTCTACATCAAAAGTTTTCCCTAGCCCAAGCAAGTGATTCACTATGTGGGTGAACCTAGTTTAAAGCTTTGAGATGTTCTCATCATCTATCATCTTGAACATTTCATATTCATGAATGAGAGTATGTTTCCTTGATCTTCTCACATAATCAGTACCTTCATGCTTAACTTCAAGTAGTTTCCACATTTCTTTGGCGCTTTTACACCTAACAGTCCTGAAAAATTCATCGAAAAATAATGCAGAAGTTATCATTTTCTTTGCCTTGAAATCATATTGAACCATTTTCTTTTCTATTTTAGACATTTCATCCCATTCTTTTGGTATTGATTTGCCATCAACAATTTTGGTAGGAATGAAATGACCTTTCTCAATACAATTCCAAGCACCCGGGTCATTAGATTGGATGAAGATTTGTATCTTATTTTTCCAAAAGTTAAAATGTTCTCCTTCAAACAAAGGTGGTCTATTCAATGAGTCTCCCTCCTTGAATGTTATTTGATTAGTATTCATTGTCAAAGATTTAAAAAGATATTGAGCAACTTACAGGAACCAGCTCTTGATGGCAATTGAAAATACAATGAACACTTATACAAATAAACCAAGAGGGGGGTGAATTGGTTTTACCTCAGAGTTTAAAATTTACTATCAAAATTTATAACAGTGGAAGACTTCAAAAGGATTGTATCTATTCCAAACCACTTTAGAAAACAATTTACTTCACCAATCAAATCACTCTTGTGCTGTAACCAAGTTTGTATGATGAACAAATTCTATACTTCAAGAATTTAATGAAATATAAACTGAAATCTTATAACACACAAGATTTATATTGGTTCACCTCACAACCCTAGAGGCTACATCCAGTTTTCTACCAACCAAATCATGGTTAGAGTTCCACTATAACAAATATATGTTCTTTACAAGCTTACAAATGATCTCTCTTACCCTGCCTAGGTAAAATTCAAAATCTACTCCCTATAGACTTTTTTCAAAAGATCAAGAACTATAGATCCCCTCTCTGTTCTTCCCTCTAGAAATCCTTTCTAGAAAAAGCTTTAAATAATACAAATATTATATGGAAACACAACACAATTACAAAAAAAATATCAACCAAAATCAAGCTTTATGTTCAAGAAAGATATCAACTTACAATCCTCAGCAATTTACAATGATATGAATGATGCAATCAACCTAAGATTATATGCAACATATGAATATAACTCTTTCTTGATGGCTTTCTTTAAGCACTAGCTTGAACAATTCTTCAATCTTTGAGAAACAACACTAAAAACACAAGTAACTCTCCATAATACTCAATTTATTTGATTATCTCACAAATCTCAGCCTTTGGTACTCTTGAGAGCTTTAGAATGTGTCTATCACAAGGCTTGTACAAGTATCTCTGTTTTTCTCACTTAGTCTAACACAAACCCAACTGTTCTATTTATAAAAAAAAATGTTTTAACTAACTATAATCAATTAATTCGTCAATGTAATCGATTATTTTAACTATTGTAATCGATTATTTCAATCAGATAATTGATTAAAGTGTTCATCAGAAATCTGGAAATTTGTCATGAACAAAATAATCGATTAAGCCATCTTGTAATCGATTAATATAGATGAACTCAATTTTTCAATGCACACATGTAATCAATTAAGTTCCTATTTAAATAATTAACACAGACCATGCCTAAAACTTAACAATGCATATTTTGTCGATTACAAATATCTGGTAATCGATTAAACCAGATGAACATGTTATGTAAAATTATGCAGAAGCTTATGTAATCGATTATTTCTCAAGATAATCGATTATCACAGAGAGTTTCTAATTATGTGTAAAGCTCATTTAATCAATTACGAACCAGTGGTAATCGATTAAAAATGTTAATAAGGCATTTTCCAGAAAACATACACATGTTGTAATCGATTATTTCACCAATGGAATCGATTAAAGCAGTGAGAACATGTTTTATACAATTTCTAGTTGCCTTAATGAATTTCTATGACTTTGATTATTACCACAACGATTAATTCTATTAAAATGAATGTATGAATGCATGAATTATCAAAAGCTAATGAGGATTATAAAGCTTTATCTAATGAACCAAGCTTAAACAAAAATTACATATGCCATCAAATTGATTGGGCATGTAAAACATTAAAACTCATTTGCTTCAATCATCTTGAATCCTTTGCCTCAGCTTCTTCAATTCTAACAGGTAAGTCCTTGGAAGAAGATTCATAATTCCCAGCATGGGGTAGATCTTAAAAGGTTCGTAATTCCCAGTACGGGGTAGACCTTATTAAAAATCCAAGACCCAAGGTAAGTCCTTGGAAGAAGATTCGTAATTCCCAGTACGAGATAGATCTTTAAAGGTTCGTAATTTCCAGTACGGAGTAGACCTATGAAAGTCCAAGACCCAAGGTAAGTCCTTGGAAGAAGATTCGTAATTCCCAGTACGGGGTATATCTTAAAAGGTTCGTAATTCCCAGTACGAGGTAGACCTTATTAAAAGTCCAAGATCTAAGGTAAGTGTTGGATATAGGGGGAGCATCATGAAGAGTGAAAGACTTTGATTCAGAAATGTGTTTTGAGCTTTCAACATGCTTGAAGTGCCTTGAAGTTTTGTAAATGAATCAAGTGTAAGAGAAAGACAATTTGTTGATCCTTGCATTGCATTCATTCATCCATTCACAACTTAATTGGTTGTCATTAAAACATCAAAACTTTTATCTTTTTGGTTAAGGATTTAATCTGATTAAAAGGTTTTTGGAAAAATGATTTTTTACTGTTTTAATCGATTATTTTGTTCTTCGTTCAATCTTGAAAAACCTTCATGAACAACTTAATCGATTACCTATCGGATTAATCGATTATTTGGCCTTTGATTGAAACTAAACTGCTTGTTAAATGTTTTAATCGATTACTGACATAGTGTAATCGATTACATAGTTGAAAAAAGATTTTAAGTTTTGTTGGAATAACTGATTACCATCATCCGTAATCGATTACATAGTTCATTTTGAAAATCCTAATTTTTTGACTTAATCGATTACTAAAACTCGTAATCGATTACACAATTCATTTTGTGAAACTGAACTTTCTGCCTTAATCGATTACAGCTTGGTTTAATCGATTATTTTGCTCGTTGCTGAAACCCATAAACCTTCTCGAACATTTTAATTGATTAAGTGATAATTTAATGGATTACATAAGCATTCTAATCGATTATCTGGCGCGTTTAATTGATTACAGTTAGTTATAAAATCTTTTATAAATAAGTTTAAAGGCTTGGCTTGTTTTCTAACTTGACCACTTCATATTTCTAAGTATACACAAGCCTTCTAAGTCTTTCAAAGTGATTTTCTGGGTTCTATTACTTCTTGCTTCATTCAAAACATTCATGGGTCTTTGAATGATTTTTGAGCAAGAAACTTTTCAAGGTTAAGGAAAAGCATGTTCTGATTTTGTTTGCTATTCAACTTGACTTGGTAACTCATGTGCATTACATTCATTGGATCATCAGGTTGTCTTTCTCCTTAATTTTTGTTTGTAAATTAGTTTTGAATTTCTATTGTAATTGGCTATTGTAAGTGGGTTCTTCTTGCTTGGGTCTAGAGAAGGGTTCTCTAGCTAAAGAAGAGAGTAGTGTTCCCGGTAGGGCCTGATCCACTGTGTCTCCTCATCTCCTGTCTCTCAGAGGAAGTAGGCTGGCTGCCACTATGCCTCCTGATCATATCCTCCACCTAGCGACATTGTCGCACCAGGCTGCCCAAATCCTGAGAACCACTACTAGTGATATTCTCCTCAATGTTCTCTCTAAGTCCTCTCTGAAACTTAGTAGCAAGGATCTCTGCATCAGGTAGAGCCCTCCTGAAATGCGCATACTTAGCCAATTCATTGAACTTAGCCAAGTACTCATCAACCGACATCCATCCCTGGAAAAGGTCCTCAAACTCGGCCTGCTTCTGCTCTCTAGCATCTATAGGAAAATATTTGTCCAAGAATTGGGCTTCAAAAGTCTTCCAGGTGATAACCTCACTTTGGCCTCTCAACAACTGTGAAGTGGTAACCCACCACTCATGCGCATCTCCCTGAAGCAAATATGTAGCATAGAGAAGTCTCTGATGGTCTGGGCACTCCATCACTGTGAAGATCTTCTCTAGAGCCTCCAGCCACTTGGCGGCAGCAATGGGATCATATTCCCCACGAAAAGCTGAAGGGTCATGCTTACAGAAAGTAATGAGCATCTTCCCTTTAGCAGTGGTATCCTCCTCAACATCAGCTTGGGACAACTGGTCCCCTCTATGGTGGCTAGGCCCATCAGAACGATGGCTATCTCCACCCTGGTGGCGACTACCCTCACCCTCCTAAGCAAGAGGTGGAGAAGGTGCTATGTCCTCTCTCCGAAGAGATCTCAACTCTGCCATCAATTCCTCATTGGCCTTCGCCAAGGCCTCATTCACCTGCTTACTTGCAGCCATCTCATGCTACATAGCTGCCAAGGCGGCTATCACTGAGTTAGGGTGTCCATCGGCGCCTGCTGCCTCACTGTTGTTCCAGGTCCTCACCATGGCACTGCACATGTCACACAAAGGGTGAGTTGATCAGGCCCACACTTAGTGACAACACATGCAATAGTCATAATAAATGCCTAAAACAATTGTGAATAACCCACAATCACCATACATAATGCTTCCTTACGAAACTGCTCTGATACCATAAAAATGCAACACCTCATATGCATCCGGTTCATTAACATTCATTTATGGTCGTTAAGCGCAGCAATTAATTAAGACTAATCAATTCGGAAGCGATAAACAAAATGACATCATCTTACGTCATCAACAATAACATCTTTATATTATGTATCAAAATAATGGCGGTACAAAATCAGGTATCATATACCCTGTCCTTTCACAATACATCAGTATCTCTCATATGTATAACATATACAAAAAGCACACTAACTGTGCATCATCCACTCAGGGGTACAAAATACAGGCATAACAAAAAAAAATGAGCCAACATGCTATCAAAATATATGCCCAAGGTTCACACAGAACCATATCAGAGCTCGAGCCTCTTGCCCTGGGATCCACCATCCGCTCGCTGATCATCACCTGTAAAACATAATCCCCAGACATGGGGTGAGATACAAATATCAGTAAACTCAGGGTTCTTGGAGGTCTTTCCTCCCCCTGGCTCACTTCCATGGCACATAGTATTAAAATTGGCATGACACACACAACCAGCCATCACGGCTCTCATAAAGCATATCACATGTATATCACAACACAGGTGTAACAATATATACACATATAACATTGCTTGAGAAAAATCATCCACTGAAGAGCACATTCTCTCAGGACTTTCCACATCATTGCTTGAGAAAGATCATCCATTTAAGGACACAGTCTCTCAGGACTCTGCGTACATTGCCTGAGGAAGATCATCCACTGAAGGGCACATTCCCTCAGGACTTCATGCCAATGCCTGAGAAAGATCATCCACTTAAGGGCACATTCTCTCAGGACTTACTTGGACATGTATGGCACTTCCAAGGGAAGATCATCCACTTAAGGGCACATTTCCAAGGGAAGTCCATAAATAATCTATTCTACTGGCCAGAGAATCTCATCAATCACATAACATATCATCACAATGTACATCATATACATGTTCTCAATAAAAGCAGTAACACACAATTTCAATACACATGCATCATGACATGCAATAACCATCACTCCCTCAGAGAATGGTGGAACACAGTCAATGGGAAACACTCCCAAGAACAAAGAGCTTACCTGCTCTCAGCGCTACACCGGCTCTCCTGGCTTCGTGGTCACAACCACCAGTAGTTTCCGTATCACACCCTACATGAAGGCACACACACAATCAATAACAGTTCTCAACCGTTAGAATGAAAAGAAACATTATTCCTTTCCATTTAAACCTCTTAGTCCTCTATCTTAAGGTTATCAGAACTAACCACCTAATAGTCAACTCACAGACCCTCAACAGGATCTATCTCATCCTAACCAAGGCACTAGAGTCTCCCAAAGACTCTGCATCAACCAATTCAGAGAATTCAACACTATACAGGCCAAAACTCAAGGATTAACAACATGGCTAAAATGGTTACTTCAACCAATTTCACCGTTTATATAGCCTCTTGAGAACATATTGTACAAGCATTAAGGCTCATGCATGTCATACAATCACCAATTTAACCAACATTCTTCCTACACATACATTTCTCAGAACCAAATTCCAAAGTCCATAAAATCAATATTTCAAAGCTAAACCTTCATCGCAACAACCTCCTAAGCATACTTTTCTAAAGGACCCAAGCCTAATTCCAGCTCTAACTCAAATGGGTCACTATTCACCTCAAGAACAAATTCTTAAATAATCGATAAAATTTGTGTTTCTTACCTCTAAATCGACAAGGAAGGCTAGTGGACAACTTTTCCAAGCTTGGCTATCCGCAAATCGCCTCTTTTCCCGTAAAAATTGAAGTTTTGTGAGGTTTCCTAGAGAAAACGATCTCTCCGTTTGATGGTTTTTAGGGAAAAGTGATGAAGGATTCTAGCTCATAGGATGATTTCCTAAAAGTTTCATGATGGGTGTGAAGTGCTTTTTGTCAAGGAATAAAGGTTTATGAAGCTTTGCCGCTTCAATAATGGTGGAAAAATGAAGGAAGAAGAAGAAGTTGAGTTTTTGGCCCCTAAAATGCGTAAATGGCCTTTTATAGTGGCTCTGTCAGAGTTTCCGCGCTGATTGCGCCAATTTCACGCTATTGGTGCCAAATTCCAATGGAAAATGGCTTCCTGGAACACTTCTGGTGCTAATCGCGCCACTCTCACGCTGATCGCGCCAGATTCCAGAGGAAAATGGCCTTCTGCTGCATTCTCGCTCTAACGGCGCCAATCTCACGCTAATGGCGCCAGATTCCAGTGAAAATTGGCCTTCTGGTGCATTTTCATGCTAATGACGCCAATCTTACGCTAACGGCGCCAGATTCCAGTCGTCGCTAATTACATCGCTAACTCTTTTTGCGATAGAATTTTGTAAATTTAAACTTCTCTTTCTTTCTTTTTCTTTTATTTATTTAGCTTTGATTATTATAATATTCATTGTCCAACAAGTTCTATTTTGAGAAATTGATTTCTTGGGGCTGAGTTATTTGATTGAGTAAAAAGATTTCTTGGTTTTGAAAGTGATAAAGATCCTAAACTCTGATTTGAATTAATTTTAAAATACCAAGGTAATAACCAATTCACCCCCTCCTCTTGGTTATTGTGAGTATTCCTATTATTTTCAGTAATTCCTTGGAAGAAGATTCGTAATTCCCAGTACGAGGTAGATCTTAAAAGGTTCATAATTCCCTGTACGGGGTAGACCTTATTACCTCTACACTTTTTTCTGATGAATTTTTTAGAACAATGAGATGCACAAGTGCAAAAGAAATGTGGGAGATGCTGGAAATAACTCATGAAGGCACTGAAGAAGTTAGAAGATCAAGAAAGCATGCCTTGATCCATGAATATGAGATGTTCAAGATGAACACCATAGAAAGCATTTCTCAGCTACAAACAAGATTCACTCATATAGTCAATCATCTTCTAGGTCTTGGGAAGATCTTTGATGCGAAAGAATTAAACATCAAGATCTTGAAGTGTCTCATAAGACCTTGGCAACCAAAGGTGACAGCAATCAAGGAATCAAAAGATCTATCCAAGATGTCCATGGCTGCACTATTTGGTAAGTTACTTGAATATGAGTTCAAAATGTCTCAACTAACTTGTGCTGAAGATGCAGAAAAGAAAAATAAAAGTATTGCATTAAAAGCTGCACCATCAAAGTCTGAAAAAGTGGAAGATTCAAGTGAAGAGGATGAAGATGACAACATGAACTTGATTGTTAAGAAGTTCAGCAAGTTCTTGAGGAAAAACAAGACCAAAAAGTTCACAAAGAACAACAAGAACAACACACAACAACAACAACAACAACAACAACAACAACAAAAGAACTTACAACAATTTTACTTGTTTTGAATGTGGAAAACCTGGCTAAATCAAATCAGAATGTTCAATCTTTTTGAAAAAGCAACAAGGTGACAACAAGCTGAAAAAGGAAGGAAAATCCAAAAGAGCCTACATAGCTTAGGAAGATAATGAGTCAACAACTTCAGAATCTTCAACTGAAAATGAAGAAGCAAACATGTGTCTCACTTCCACAATCAATGAAGAAGATGATGATCTATCAAATGATGGAAATGAGGTAAATTCTAAACTTGAACAAGCTATTAATGCTTTCCAAGAAATGCATGAAGAAGCCCAAAAGCTTGCAAAATCCAATAACAAGCTCAAAGGAAATCTTAGATGGCATGTTGCAAAGATTACTGAATTGCAAACTAAAATTTTCAACTTGAAAGAAGAGAATGAAAAACTTGTTTCAAGTTACAAATTAAATGGATGTGTATGTGCTTCTTCTTCTACTAATGTCAACAAATACAATTTATTGCAAAAGGATTTTGATGAGTACAAAAGAAGTCAAGAAGAAAAATATATGTTGCTTTTATCCAAGAATAGTTATTTAATTGATCTTTTGAGAAATTTGTACAAAGGGAAATGCAACTTGGCTGAAATGTTAAGTGTGCAAAAGTATGCTGGAGATACTTCTAGTTTGGGGTACAAACAAGGTTCAAAATCTTTTGGAAAAACTGTATTTGTGCCTCTTAATTGGGTACCTTCCTTTATAAATTGATTTGATTTTTGCAGGTATGTCTAAGAGCTAGATCCTCATTATGGTACCTTGATAGTGGATGCTCTAGAAATATGAAGGGTGACATGTCTATGCTTACAAATCTAACTCTTAAAGATGGAGGATTTGTCACTTATGGAGATAATAACAAAGGAAAGATCATTGGAGAAGGCAACATAGGAGATAGCTTCAAAACCAAAATCAGAAATGTTCTTTATGTAGAAGGGTTGAAGAATAATCTTTTAAGTATAAGTCAATTCTGTGATAAAGAATTTAAAGTCTCATTCCATGAGAATTGCTGCATGATTTGTGATGGGCAAAGTGGTGAAGTGATTCACATAGGTAAAAGGAAAAGTGACATTTATTTACTTTCAATTGATCATGCATTCTTTCATAACACTTCATGCCTAATAAGCAAGATTGATGAATCTTGGTTGTGTTGATTCAAGTGAAGCATGGCATCAATGAACAAAGATCAAAGGCTTAAGTGTTTTGTGCTTTCAACATGCTCAAGGACAAAGTACCAAGAAAAGCTTGAAGACCAATTTGATTAATGTAAAAGGAAGTTTATGATCTGATAATCCAATTGAGCATATCATGCATGAATCATTCATCTAGGATTGTTAGATTAAAAGGATTAAATAAAGGCAGGTTATAAGTAAGGTTTTCAACTAGCAAAGTTTT
>PYAF01006063.1:255733-271469 GCA_007407185.1 Glycine tomentella | reverse complement strand
TTTCTGCATCTTCACCAAAAGTTAGTTGAGACAATTCAAACTCATATTCAAGTAACTTACCAAAGAGGGCAGCCATGGTCATTTTCGAAAGGTCTTTGGATTCCTTGATGGCTGTCACTTTTGGTTGCCAAGCTCTAGTGAGGCATTTTAGAATCTTGATGTTCAATTCTTCAGCATCAAATGTTTTTCCAAGACCCAAAAGATGATTCACTATATGTGTGAACCTTGTTTGGAGCTGAGAAATGCTTTCATTTTGATTCATCTTGAACATTTCATATTCATGAATCAAAGAGTGCTTCCTTGATCTCCTTACTTCCTCAGTTCCTTCATGGGTGATCTCAAGCATCACCCACATTTCCTTGGCACTAGTACATCTAACGGTTCTGAAAAATTCATCAGAGGAAAGAGCAGAAGTTATCATGTTCTTAGCTTTTAAAATCATATTGAACAATTCTCTTTTCATCATCATTCATCTCATCCCAATCTTTGGGAATCATGTTATTATCTACTACCTTGATGGGCACCCTAGGACCCTTTTCTATGGCATTTCATGCTCCTGGATCATTAGATTGAATAAAGATCTTCATTCTATTTTTCCAAAAACTGAAATGCTCCCCCTCAAATAAAGGAGGTCTGTTTAAGGATGCACCTTCCTTAAAGGTTATTTGTGAAGTATTCATTTTGAAAGAAAAGTGATCTTGAGTGTCTTACAAGACCTAGCTCTTGATGCCAATTGTAAAATATAGGAACACTTCACACTTAACCAAGAGGGGGGTGAATTGATTAGACTTGGTAAATTTAAAAATTTATTGATCAAAATCAGAGTTTTTCCCTTTGTGGATCTTTATCACATTAGAAATCAAGAACATTTATTCAAAGATGAATCCAAAAGATGTAATGCTTCAAGAACCAAGATGTAAATCAGAATTCACAAAGAAGATAATCAAATATGTAGAAGAAGGAGGAAGAATGGTGAGCGGTAAAGGCTCATTCACCCTAGGGGTGGCAGAAACCCTTGGCTGCTGACGAGAACTGGTCCTCCTTCGAGAAGAGTAGGAGCCATTGAAAATAACTCCATGAGTGTCCTCTTCAGAGGAATCGCTAATAGAGATCGCATTGCGCATAACGCACTGTTCAACAGAACCTCCTGAGTCACTACCCCCTTTACCCAAGTCAGAGTTGGACAATGTTGACTCAAACATTTTCAAAAAGAAGCTTAAGAAAGAAGAAGAAAAGGAAGAGTGAGGAAGAAGATTTAGGAAAACAAGGACACAGGTGTATTGGAAATGGCAGAAATCTCATCTACTTAAAGAGGAGTGAGGCTCGACGGTTATTAGCGAGATTCCGAAACGTCCCCTAAAAGCCTAAGTTGTGATTGACCACATTCACCCACTACCACACAATCTCCAAAACGTGTCCACTCCCCAAGTGACACGTGTGCACGGGTAATGGTACGTGGGTGGCACACGATTGCTGGCATCAATGAGGATGTAACGCATATTTTTAGAAATCGCATCAAACGGTCATATTTTGATCAGAATTATCATCATTGGTGCCTTACTTCGCCTGCCAAGTTCAGACTTATCCATTAAGGTGGAATAGTCCACTTTGGACAGCTTAGCATGTACAACCCGAACCACCTCGTCCAGGTTCAAGTACCAATACAGTCTGGATAGACCTATCCAAGTTCATGATATTACTTGCCAGAGTTATTGACCTCGACACGCGACATTACTTGTCCACACTCGGGGGCTAATAACACTTATCATATTACTACCATGACACGGACATTTTCCATCGACACTCTTTCACCCTCTTTCGCCCAAAAATTGGCTCAGAAGCCAGAGGGCTTATGTACCGTCCAAATATGGTAAAATTACACATGGCCATCATGATAAGATCACCGTACACGTGGACACCCTCCACGACAACAGTGCCACGTTAATAGTGCTGATTTGTTCTCCAAGTGTCAATCCTGATACACGTGTCTGACCTCTATGTCAGCCCTGCTACAGGAGCGCGGACACCTATATGCTACGGGAGCACTAACACCAACAATATTATCTCCTTATCAACAGTATATCAAATATGCTTGGATATTCAAATAGGTATAACCACCTTATCTTATTATATCTTCACAAGTTATCTACAAGCTGTTACTTATCCACAAGTAACAGTATATCAATAAGGTACACATTATCTTATATCTTAATTAGATAATTATTTGTTATTATCTGTTATTATCTTATCAACAGATTACCAATAAACAAAGGTCCAAAGCAAGTTTCTTAAAATATTAAAATTAAATATAATTTAAATTATTTTGAGAAAGTGTAAGGAATAATTTTTTAAAAGAGAAACCATTTTTTATATGATCTGGAGAATTATTTATGAAAACAAAAAAAAATACTTTTTACCTTATTTTTAAATTACTTTTTCTTAATTTTTTTTATTATATGGATTCATAGTCCAAAAAGAAAAGTATTACATCAGAAAAGGATGTAAAACCTCCCGGATCATCATGAGTTTAACGAAGAGTATTAAGAATAACTTTTTAATACATTATCTAACCCTTTTAATTATTTGGATTAATTATATTTTTTCAAAGCTTTTTTTTTCGAATTTTGCCTCCAACAACTATTCTTGCGTATTTTCCCCTTTTAGAAATTTTAATTTTTTTTTATCAACAATAACACTTTCAAACAGTTTTTAACCGCTACTAAACTCACCTATTTAAGATAAATGTTTTTAACATATATAAGGACAAAAATATATTTTATTTTTTTTAGTAAAATTGCTCCACCCCGTAATCTTTAATTAACTAACACCTTATACACCTCTTTAAATTATATAATAGTTAACAATTCCTGAGGAAGAATCGATGTTATATTTAAAAATTAACAGGATTCAAATTATAAATTTTTAAAAAATAAATCAAGATTATAATTTAGTCATAAATTTATAAAATGTTGAAGATTTGTGCAGTTGAAATTTTAACCGACATTGCAAATCCAACAAAATACGACGTAAGAACTAAAGAATGACGTCAACCACGTGGCGTTGGAAAGATATGCGAGACAGTGATGCCACTCATCAACTTCCCCAAAACGCTCCCCCAACACCTGTCCTCCATGCAAACACGATTTTTAGCAAATTTCTACGGAGTGTTGTGATACACAGAAATAAAATATTTGCCCTTTTCTACCGTATGTCGCATATTATTCATACCGTCATCACTCAAATTTTTCTCCGAGTGATTATTTTATACTTTAAGTCTTGGTTTGTTGAGATTAAATAAGAAGGAAAGAGAAGGAATTTTAAATTTTTGTATGGATTCTATATCTTTATCTTTTTATCTCTTTATTTTAATTTAAATATTTTTCCTTTTTCTCCCTCTAACTAAACAATCTTTAAATGTTTTTATGTATTTCTTTCGTTTTTAACTATAAAATATTTTTAATTAATTCATATCTCTTAATCAATCACATTAAATTTATCAAATATTTATATTATCATTTTAAAATTACTCTTTTCTTATCTTTTTATCTACTTAATTATTTCTTACAAATGTTTGGAAAGAAATAATTAAGTAAGAGTACATAAAAAAAATAATTAATACATCTACAAATTAAAAAATAGTCTTATAAAAAAGTACAAACAAATTTTTAAAAAAATATCTTATAATTAGAAACTGAGAGAGTACATCAAATGTAGGAATCTTTGTTAATTAATGATGTCTCGGGCATGAATATTTATTAGTACCTCTGACCCTAAATATAAATATAAGACTATTTTAACTAATTTATATTTTTTAAGAAAGATTATTAATATAGTTAGTAGCATTAAATTTATCAATAATTTATATTATTTTTTTCAAAATTCTTCTTAAAGTTATTGAGAATCATAATTACTCTCTTTTCACTTAATTACTTTCTCACCTTATTAATTAATGTATACTAATATTTTTATTCAATCCTTATAAGGAGATGATGTATTTATCTTTTAATACATAGCACTTATTATTAAATAACTAAAGGTATTTGGGTAAAAAAAATTAATGTAAAAGACAATTAAAAAGAGTCTTATAAAAAAAGGACTAATAAAATTGAAAAAACAAAAGACTTATATTTAGGGACGGAAGTTGTATTAATTATCATTAATAGAGTTGTTAAATTAATTATAATCAAATTAAATAAAAACTATTAATCATTAAAAATAACTTTGATAAAAGATAATTAACTCTAATGTGGTAGTACATGCAATGAAGTTGCGTGCGACACGGCAATGGAGGTGGAAGAGATGTTTGTGGAAAAGAGAAGGAAGAATTTGTTTGTGTTTGTGTGTGTGTGTGTGTGTGTGTGTTTAGGGGCGGAAATTGTATTAAATATCATTAATAGAGTTGTTAAATTAATTATAATTAAATTAATTAAAAACTATTAATCATTAAAAATAACTTTGATAAAAGATAATTAACTCTAATGTGGTAGTACTGTCAATGAAGTTGCGTGCGACACGGCAATGGAGGTGGAAGAGATGTTTGTGGAAAAGAGAAGGAAGAATTTGTTTGTGTTTGTGTGTGTGTGGGTGGGTGGGTGGGTGTGTGTGTGTGTGTGAGAGAGAGAGAGAGTTTGTTTGTGGGTGTGGCTGTGTGTTGAAATATGTCTAATTTTTTCTTTATATGTCCTTAATTATAAGACTCTTTTTAACTAATTTACGTTCCTTAAGAAAAATAATTAATTTAGTTAATCATATTAAATCAGTCAATTATTTGTACTAGTATTCCAAAATTATCATTTTCTTATCTTTATATGCACTTAATTGTTTCTTATTAATGTTTGGAAAAACAATAATTAAGTAAGGGTATGTAGGAAAAAAATAATCTTTCTAGAAATTAGAAAAGTATCTTATAAAAAAGAACAAACAAATTTTAAAAAAAGGTCTTATAATCAGGATTGGATGGAGTAAGTTTGTATCTATAAGAGATGTAATGACCCCGAATGTCATTACATAAAACACCAAGACTTTAATATGAAAATATTCAATTTTACTCCTTATAAAACTCTTAAATTAGTTTTAATTAACAAAAATACGTATAATTTTTTGTGAATATAAGCATGTCAAATAAACCTCGTCCATAAAAGTCCTAAAGACATAAAACATAAAGGTATGTGTGCCTCAAGGTATTACATCATGAAAATATCCTTAAAAAAATCTCAAGGGTCCCACTATGGGAATAAGTACCATAAATCCAAAACCATATATGCACCCTAAGCTAGTCCTACTAAGACAAAGCTTAAATAAATGACTGAGGGTTGAATCTCGCCCCTAAGTCCATCACCACATCCACCTCAACCCTGAGTGACATGTTCCTTAGAAACTACATCATAATGTATTCCCTATCAAATAACACAATCATCACAGTTCAACAGAAAATGCAAGGATAAACTCATTTTGAAAGAAAACATCATTTGATTGAAAATAACATTAGATCACCATTTTTCAAGATATATATAGAAAATCCTTCACATTTCCAATATCAGTGTAGTTATACAACTCGGCAAGTAACATATCATTCTCAAGTCACAAATATCAATGCACATGTCTAACTATTATGTTATGTCATGCTGATTCTTTACTCCTAAAAGATTTCACCTTTGAGAGATTAACCTAAGTATATCCCTTAACATAGTCTTACTATATAATCTAACCATTTGGAGAGACTCAGATTAACCCTACGAAGGAGTCTGGTTTTATAAAAAATGGATGAAGGTGGATAATGACTTACCTTGGTAAGGATTGCAAAGACCTTAACCCATATAGGGATTCGCCCACCCATCTATCCTATAGGCTCATTCAACGTTAGCCACCACGAAAACCTCCAACACTAGGTTGAGGGCCCATCAGCTACCCGCAACTTATGTATCTACTCACATGCAATGACATTCATCAATGCATGTATGTTATGATCATTCAAATCAATAGTCTACACACATTCATTAATCAATATCAACATCATAAGAGGTTATAATATCATAAATTCACCATTTATATGATCATCACACTAATGAACTCACCTATAGTTCAATAAGCATCACAAGATATTCCAACACCTTGAATTCTTGCAACCAACCCACCAAAACTCATATGGATGTAAATCTCATGATCTCACATAAACTCAACTATAAAACAACGTTATCTCAATCACATCTCATATCATCATTAAGAAATCAACCAACACAACCCAAGACATTCATCAATCAACATAGTTATCTCATTATCAATATAATATTCTTAACAACAACATGATAAATTAGAAGCAACAAAATCTTATACCAAACCATGATCATAAATATGCATTATTCTACCATTATAACAACTTTCTACCTCATGTTTAAGGTTATGAAAACATCTCATAAGTTTTGGGTTACTATCTCCTTCATTTTTCTATTCTAAACCTATGACTTTCATAGCTTATAAACATGATAAATAAAGATATACAAACTCAATCAAGTTGTTTATTGTCTCATTTGAAAGCTACGAGGATTATATCATACTTTTATGTTTTCCAAAAATCCTAGTTTAGAAGCATGTTATGCCTAAAATTACAATCTATATGAAATTTTTACTCATTACTGACAAATTGACCATTGTTCACGAATTTAATCATTTCTAAAGTTATACTCAACATTTTTAAGTGAAACCAAAGTCATTAGTTAGATAACATCTAGAGCTACAACTTTCATGAGACCACATTTCCAAAATCTGACTCTATAACCAAGTTATGGCCATTGTAATTGATTACAACAAAGGTTGGGTAAACAAAATAGTCCTTGGGCTCGAATTAATCAATTACAAACCTATGTAATCAATTATAATTAGCCCAGAATCCAAAATCAACCTCTGGAGATCATTTTAATCAACTACCACATGATGTAATCAGTTAGACTGATTCAAAATTGTAGATAGTTACGATTTTTAAGCCAAGACATCGTCTTTCATTTAAACAAAACCATTCCTTTCAAAATATTCAACAACGGATTGAAGCTTCAACAAAACATTTTCTAACATTACAAAATATTCAAAATAAGGAAGTGGTGAGCTTCCCTTACCTGTCAACTCAATGAGTTAGCTTTGGGATGAAGAAGATGAATAAAGGGAGAGACTTTGGATCCAAAATGAAAGTTTTCCTTCACTCTTACAACTGTTTTACATCATCCATACCATCCCAAACCCCAAAATCGACAAAAGAAAAGAACTCATTAAAACCTTGCAAATGAATACTTTCATGAAGTTTTGAAGAGTGTTCATGGAAGAAAACGAGAATGAACACAAAAAGAGGAAGAGAGTGAGGTTTACCTCACCTAGGAACAACCAACAAACACAAAAGGGGAGGAAAAGAGTTTCCTTTTGCATAGCACCAAAGCTCTAAACTTCTCCAATGATGATTTTCTTGGAGGAGAGGAAGTGAGTGAAATGAGAGGTTTTCTTTTGTGAAAGGTTTTTAAATATGAGTGTTTGAGAGGTTTTTGATGACTCTCGAGCTTCTCTCCCTCTGCACCTTTGTTTCTACTAAACACAACCTACTTCTCTTATAAATCAAGAGTTCATCCCTCTTGAGTCCAAACACACTAAAATTCACTAATTCACAATATATGCTTAACATCACTAAATCATCAATTAATTAATTAATTCAAGCACTTAACTTAAATTTAATTTCTCTTGTAATTTAATTAAATCACTTCAACAATTAATCAATAAAACACGTTACAAGGGAAAAAATTATAAGTGCAGCTAGCAACATCACGTTATTAAACTGCTGGTGATTTTTGTATCATTTCCTTTTAATTTATACATTTATCATGTATTATTAAACAGATGATAATTTTTTTTGAATTTTTATATTTATTTTATGCTACGTCATGAATGCAAACTTTATATATAGATTAAGAGATCCGGAAATCCTCTCTTAACAAATTAAAATATATATGATAATATGACAAAATATAAGAGAAAACGGTATAATAATAATAATAATAATAATAATAATAATAATAATAATAATACAAGATTTATAATTTAAATATTGTGAATAGAAAAAATATAATTTTTAGAAAATTATCTCAAAAAAGAATCAATCAGATTTTTTGTTAAGATTAGTCATGGATAAAAATGAATAGTTACCTAAAACTTGATGTTAGGTATTGTTTTAATTTTTTTTTTTGTTGCTATGGTATTTTTTTTAATAATATTGAAGTAGGTCTCAATAAGTTCGGAAAGACTGACTTTATTCAAAAAAAAAAACATTTAAACAAAAGTATTTTATCATCTAGATTCAATTCCTGTACAATCTAAAGCAAGAGAGAATTTGCATTATTTTAATTATTTACATTTTTTTAATATTTTTTCTCATTCAAGGAGTTGATTGAGTGAAATAAAAACATAGTTTAGCATATGACACAAAGTTTGAATTTTCAATCATCAATAAATATATTAAAATTGTCCGACAACCAATTTGTTTAGTCAAGTGTCAAGTATTGGTGTTGTGAGATTCATTTTCTCTCTCAATGACTTTCTTTTATTTCTCTCCTTTTTTTTTGGTTTTTCATTGTGAAAAAAGGTTCTTTTTAAAAGTGAGATAAATGTAAATATTTTGTAAATGTTGGTTCAAAAGTGGATTAATTTTCTACAATCTTTTTTTAGATTAGTATTTTTAAACATGAATAACATAAATACAAACTAAAATCCCATTCTAATATAGTTTTCACTAAATCAAATTTTTAAAATGTAATTGAAAAAAAAAATCTAAAATATAATAAGATGAGGAGAGATCAACTTACTCAAAGGGTAAATCCTTTAGACTTATTTATCATTTTTACTATTTATATTCTTGAAATCTAATGATTATAATGAGTTAATAATCTTAATCCTTATATAACAATATGAGAAGAGATCAATTTATCGCAAGAGTAACCCCACCCTTTCAAACTTACTCTTCATCCTCATCATTGAGATTTAAGGGTTAATATTAATTACTCATTATAATTATTAGATTCAAGAAAATGAATAATAAATATGACGAATAATTATAAAAAAAAAAGTTTAAAAATTGTCCTTCCCTCTTCTTCCCACTTCGTCCTCCGCCTTCTCTGCGCTGTCTCTGCCATACTTCCTACACCATTTTGCTGCACCATTTCGTTGTTTTCACTTCATTTGCTGCACCATTCCCTATTTCCTGCACCACTATCCGAGCAGCATTGGTTCAGTGAGCATTTCTGACAAGCACCGCAGCCTCCTTTGGTTTTAATCGGCGGTAAACCTTATTGCTCAGTGAGGCATTCTATTCCGACAAGCACCGCATTGGTAGTTCCTGCTTCCGGTGAGTGATTTATTGGTTGAAACTTGGGTATGGTGGTCTGTGGAGGTTGTTGCAGGCCGGCTATGGCGAAACCGAACCGGGAATCAGTGGAGAAGGCCCTTTACGGATTGTCTGATCCGGGAGCCGTGTACGGATTATATAATCCGTAAACATATTACGGATTCAGTAATCCGTACGCAGCTCCCGGATTAGACAATCCGTAAAGGGCCTCCGGATCAGACAATCCGTAAACAGCTACGGATTGGCCAATCCGTGGATGCTTTTTTTTGAATTTTGTTGGATTTAGGTGAATTTTTTTGTGTAACATGACTTGCAATGTTTGAGGGTTATTGTTGCTTTGGTTTTGGACATATTTGAATATAATTTTTATTTTTCAATAAGTTACGATATGGTCATGCTTGTGTAGTATAATAACCAAAGTTTTGTAAAAAATAAAAAAAAAAATTTAAAATTAATAAAATAATAATATTTTATTGTAGTTGCACTGTAGCTGGCGCTGATAGCGTGGCACTGTAGCAGAAGGCTATTTTTTCACGATTTTTGGCGCCATCAGCGCCAGAGTGGCGCCAGTAGCGCCACAGATGCTGGAAATTGGCGCCAGGAGCGCCAAAGTGGCGCCAAAGGCGCCAGATGCACTGGATTTTTGCGCCATTAGCACCAGGGTGGCGCCAGGAGCGCGGCAATGTCAGTGAGGCTTAGTATATAAAGGCCATACGCGATTTCTGGAGAGAAACACTGTTTCTCTTCTTCCCCAGGGCTCCCACCTCCATTTTTGAGTGCCCAAGCTTCCTAGAACCTTGTTTGCTAGCCAAAATCACTTCCATTAGCCATTAAACTTGTGAGGAACACCTAGAAAGCTAAAATCCTTCATCCAAACCCCTTGAAACCTTGAGCTGAGAGATTCCTTTCTCAGAGGAATTGTGGAACTTGAGCTAGGCAAGGAACTACGGAGATTCAAGAACATTAGGGCTAGGAGAAGTAGTTCAGAAGTCTTCCTTGCCAATTCTGAGGTAAGAATCTTGAGTTTCTCCGGCTAAATGTTGATTTGGGGGTTTTCTATGAATAGTGACCCATTTGAGTTGGGGCTAGAATTAGCCCAGGGTCCTGTACAGAAACTTGCTTAGAACTGTGTAATGATGAAGGATTAGCTTTCAGAATTTGATTTGGTGAACTTTGATTCTTGGTTCTGCTCATGAATGAGTGACCTGTGTAGAGTCACTAACTGACCGCAAGAGCCTTAGATTGTGACTGTGAAATGCCTTAGAGGCTATAGGAACGGTGCCTGTTAAATGTCATGGACCGTTCAAGTTATAACTAGAAGTTTAGCTAATGAGCTGATGTGAGCTTTGAGCTCACTATTTGTGATTGATATTGAGTCTGGGAGTGACTCTAAGCCTTGATTGAGCTGTGAGCTCAGGATATGTGAATTGTATAGAGTCTGTGTGGACTCAGATGCTTTGATTAAGCTGATGAGAGCTTTGAGCTGATGGTTTGTGGCTTGTGTGGAGTCTGTGATGACTCTAAAGCCTTATGTTGAGCTGTGTTGGACCTAAAGATGTCTGTGAGAGCCTAGTGTGAGCTGGGCCATTATGAACCTCAGGTTAGAGGACTTATGTATTATGCTAGTGCTGATTGCATGATATCATTGATTGTGACATGAGTATATGTGCCTGGATTAGGGCTGGACACCGAGGGTGTCAGTGGCGGGAGCCACAGATCAGGGAGTGAACAACAGAGCGAGGCTTTGCCAGGTAAGTTCAATGTTCTTAGGGATTGTTTCCCTACTTGTGTTTCACTACACCCAATATGGGTGATTGCTTGATATGGCTTGCATTCTCATGCTTATGATGTTGTGATACTGAATATGTATTGAATATTGATAAAATGGTTTAATGATTGCTGGCAACTGAGTGCTAGCTCGGCCCTGAGATAGGGTATATGCTTATATTGTTACACTGAGATAGTGTATGATGTATTGATTATGATGATGATGATGTATGACTTGATTGTGTTTGAGAACTTACTGGCCAGTAAGATGAGGAACTATGGACCCCTGAGGGAATGTGCCCTTAAGTGGATGATCTCCCTAGGGATAATCCATAGGCGTCCATGTAAATTCTGAGTAGATGTGCCTTTAAGTAGATGATCCTATTCAAGTATTGGGCGGCAAGTCCTGAGTAGATGTGCCTTTCAGTAGATGATCCTACTCAGGCATGAGTCCCTGAATAGATGTGCCCTTAAGCGGATGATCCTATTCAGGTGCTCAGTGCGAAGTCCTGGATAGATGTGCCCTTCAGTGGATGATCCTATCCAGGCACTGTATGTGGATTGTATATGAGTGATTGATGCTGCAGTGTGCATGTAGCTTATTTCTGTTAGATGTGATGATTGTTTATTGATCATATTGCTTGATGTAACTGTTATTCTGTTATGTGATACATATACATATTCATGCTATGCGGGGTAGTGAACCAGGGAGAGGGAAACCTCTGAGAACCCTGGCTTACTGAGATTATATCTCACCCCATGTGGGGTTCATGTTGCAGGTATGGGTAGCGGAGTTAGATTTTCTAGAGAAAAGCCCACTAGAGTTAAGCTTGAGAAGCTGTGTGGGCTAGAGTTGAGAGCTTTGAGGCTCCAGTGGCACTTACCATCCAGAATAAGGTAGCTTTCTGTCTCCTGTCATATCTAGTTATCTGCCTGACTTTCTTTGATTATATGGATCAATAAGGGCTAGTCGTTATGAACCTGAATTATATTTGTTTTATACCATACATAATGCATCAAGAAATGTGATTCATGTATGCTTCCGCAACATTTATGTGTTTAGTATAAAATTTTGTGCTATTCTGATATGATAATGATGTTAACACACTGGGTGCACACGGGGTGTTACATGTAGTATGAACTGGAATGCATATTTAAGTGTTATTGTTGGAATGGTTTGGTCTGGGTTGAAGTGAAGTATTAGATGTAGTGGTTATGTAGTAATGTTGGTTTTTCCACAAATGTAGTGATAAATGATATGTAATGGTTATGGATTGATGTTTGTTTGGTTTTGTGTGGTTTGAATTGAAGAATGACATGTAATGGTTATGGATTGGTGTTTGTTTGGTTCGTTTGGTGTGGTTTGAATTCATGAATGACATCTGGTGGTTGTGTACAACTGTTTGTTTGGTTTGGTTTCTAGTAATGAATGACATGTGATGGTTATGGATTGATGTTTGTCTGGTTTGGATTGGTTTGAACTGATGAATGACATGTGGTGGTTGTGTACCAATGTTGGTTTGGTTTGGTTTGTAGTCATGAATGACATGTAATGGTTAATTATTGGTGTTTGTTTGGTTGGTTTGCTGTGGTTTGAATTGATGAATGACATCTGGGAATTGTGTACCAGTCTTGGTTTGGTTTGGTTTGTAGTCATGAATGACATGTGATGGTTATGGATTGATGGCTGACATGTGTACAAATGATACGCAGAGATCATGGTTAGGACTAGAGGAATGCCTCGGAGAGTGAGTGGAGTTAGTCGAGATAGTGAAGATGATCCTAGGCAGAGGTGTAGGCCTACGACATCCGTCCGTAGGCAAAGGTTAGAGGAGGTTGCTGTGGAGGATCCCGTTCTTGAGGAGTCTCAGGTGGATACGGATATCCCTCCGACACAGGAGGATCGGATACAGGATGTTCATGCTGAGGCACAACATGTTGATGCCTTGGCACAGGATGTTGATGATCAGATTGATTCATTTCCAGGGGGACCAGAGGACTCTTCATTGTTGACCTCTTATGCAGACCATATTGCCGGTAGAGTCTGGGCCGGAGAGGTACATTTTTATTATTTTCATCGGTTATGCATATTCAATTATTGATAACATACATGAAAACTGATATAGCCTTTATTGCAGGAGCGTCCTGAGCTGAAGTTGGCTTCTCACGGACGGAAAGTGATTAAGTTTGGGAAGCCAACTGCAGAGATCCAGGGCATAGTGGCTGCATCGGGGCTGACTCCTCTTGTTTCTTGCTGTGTGGACACTGGGGACAGGGGATTGCTATCTGCTTTTGTTGAGAGATGGCACCCTGAAACCAGTAGTTTCCACCTGCCTATGGGGGAGTTCACAATGACACTGGATGACGTGGCTTCCATCTTACATCTTCCAGTTATGGGAGCATTGCAGTCCTTTGAGGCTATCGACGTAGGAGAGGCCATTAGCATGCTGGTTGATTTGCTACATGTCACAGTTGACGAAGCCACTGCTGAGACGACCCAATGCCATGGGGCATACGTTCACCTAGCGTGGCTACGAGACTTGTATTATCAGAAATGTGAAGCCAGGTAGTGGACATTAGCTGCGAGGGCTTATTTGCTTCATCTGGTGGGGTGCACGTTGTTTGCTAACAAGAATGCCACACATATAGATGTGGTATTCTTTGAAGCTTTCCGCGACATCGATGAGGCTGCCAGATATGCTTGGGGAGCTAGTGCTCTGGTGCACATGTATGAAAACTTGAACTATGCATGTCAGCACCATGGGAAGCATCTGGCAGGCTACATTACATTGTTACAGGTATAAGTGGTTATCAATGATGATGGATTAATTAATATTTGTTAATTTATGTTATTGATTATGTCTTAATTTATATTTTATCGTCATATACAGTGCTGGATATACGAGCATTTCCCTATGTTAGGGAATGTTGTTCCGAGTGATGACTATGAGGAGGTTCAGCCACGTGCCTGCCGGTGGAAGATGGCGAAGGCGTTACCTCTGTCAACCTATCGATTGCGTATAGATAGGTTGACTTCTGCTGATGTTTGCTGAACTCCGTATGAAGACCATCGTTTGCACAGACAGTTTGAGACCATATGTTTGTACTCTGGGGCCATCCGTTGGAGTACACATAGTGTCAGGTATTGTCCAGACCGGGTCCTGAGGCAGTTTGGATATGTACAACATATTCCAGAGGTACCCTCCCGCGACATGCCTTTCGCAGCAGATGTGGATGACAGATGGATGCACTTCACAGATTACATTGTTGCGACTGGGGACTTGGTTGATCATTCGGGTCAACATGCTGCTGGCTATATGGAGTGGTTTTACCGTCTGTCACATCCAGTCATGACTCCTGCACAGTATGAGGCTGCTCGTGCACGTTTTTGTTCAGTGGTAACTACTACACCAATACCTGTGCCTCCCATGGTGCATCAGCCTCGTGACGATGCTGCAGCAGGCTTAGAGTCTACCATTTCTTCCACAGGGCATACCTGGACACCATGCCAACAAGTTTCTTGTATAAAGTAACTTTAAAAGCATGTCCTACCACATGTGTGCTCTTCTCTAAAGATGCCTTGATCTCAGTATGTTGCAAGGTGATCATATTATTCATGGCATCCCAAACAGTGCATAAGCCTCCAACACTATTCTGCAAAAGCCTTTTTAAGGTCCAATGAGCAGACTCAACGCTGTATTGTATGACAAACAAATAAATTATTTTGCAAGCCAATAAACATAAACAAATGGCAGATTGAACAATGTTAAATAACAACCTTACCTATTTGTTGTTGTATTCCCAATATGCATAACTTTATTAGTCCATGCAGTCACAAATTTCTCTTTGTGGGGATTAAGCCAAGTGTCCTTAACATAATCCACAAAAGTAGGCCACGGTGCACAAAATACTTCAAATTGCATAAGGATATCATCATACTGCTTCTCAGTAGCACAGTCAAGTAGACTTCCCCATGCTTCCACAATATAATCCCATGCATTATTCTGCCTAACATAAGTTTTACATTTGGCCTTCACATTTTTGTCAATGTGAAACCGACACAATAAATTTGTGGCCTCTGGAGAAACAGTTTTTACAGCACTCATCAATGTTGGATCCTGTTATAACCATGCGTTTAAAGCTTTGTTTTTGGCTTTTCTGAGGTTCCACGCTTGGGGCGTGGTGGTCCACGCCTGGGGCGTGGGAAACAGCTCAGAAAACCAATTTCCTCTGGAGTCCCACGCTTGGGGCGTGGGAACCCATGCTTGGGGCGTGGGAGGTCCACGCTTGGGGCGTGGAGTCCACGCCTGGGGCGTGGGAGTCGCGTCTGGGCCTATAAAAGGCCCAGAATCTCGAAAAATCTAGAATTTTCTCTCCTCTCTTCTTCCTCCTCTGTCCAGACCTCCATTAGAGGTGTTTCCAAGCTTTTAGGGACCTTATATACTAGCCCAAACACTTCCTGATGATCTTTGGTTGTGATAGAATCGATCAGAAAGCTTGAATCCTTCGATTTTTCCGCTCTTGAAACCCCATTTTAAGTGAGAAGAGGAACCTCAGAGGAAAAGCTCAGAGAACTTGAGCTTGGCGCAGAAC
>PYAF01006063.1:230631-249778 GCA_007407185.1 Glycine tomentella | reverse complement strand
ATGATGATGCATCCTGGCGTTGATGATGATACGCCATTGCTTGACTTGTTTGGATGCTTGATATGTTATTATGAGGACCTGATATGCTAGGTCGGTGGGCCATTTGTTGTTTATGTCTGATGTATGTGTTATGGAAGTGGGCCAGGGTGGAGGAAAGTCCTCCAAGGACCCTGAGCTTACTGAGATGTGTATCTCACCCAGTGTGGGGCTTATGATTTCAGGTGATTCTTCTGGGAGAGAAGAACAGACGCAGGGCAGGAGGTCCTAGAGATGACATGCTGCTGACTGGGAAGCAGCAAGGAGAGCTGAGAGCTCTTTTTGATTTTGTTCTGTTTTGTTCCCTTGATAGGGATGGGGTGTATGTACCTTATGACATGTATAGTTCTGTATATCCCCTGTGAGGGCTGATGTTATTTTGGTTCACCATGATATGGTGAAAACCTGTTGTATATTTGATGAACAGAACTATTAATGTATATTATATGATTCTCCTTAGCTTATATTTGATGTTTTTCAATTATCTGCCTATTTGGATAAGAAATCTGTCTATATGTGTATTGTATGAGATAGACTGGATCAGCAGGGGTATGATATGGTTTTATATGTGTGTGTGTTTATGATATGCTGGATTTCCATACATAATGAATCAGGAAAATCGATCCTGTGCTTCCGCTAAGTTTTAAATGAATGTTTTAAGCGCTAACTGATATCATAATGATAACGCGCCGGAGGCCTACGGGGTGTTACAGATCCCTATCTGTAACAATCACCTTTTGGAAAAATTCAATCTTATAAAAAAGGCCTCTAAACCGTTCAAGAGCCCAGACAAGATTATTTATACGTTCAGCCTCTAAATAGGCAAAGGCAGCTGAAAATGTCATGCCAGTTGGTGTTACACCAACAATGTCTAGTAAAGGAAGTCTATACCTGTTTGTTTTATAGGTACTATCTATCAAGAACACCATATGATATGCATTGGTCAGTTGCACTGCACCTGGATGTGCCCAAAACAAGTCACGTACAACACTTTCATCCTTCAATCGATGCCAATGAATATACATGTCACGTTCAATAAGTTTCATTAGTTGTTGCATTTCAGTATTACCACCTCTTGTACGCGTCCGGTATGCATATCGTGCATTGTAAATTTGTTTCAAACTTGTTATATTATCTGCATTATGCTCCTTCAATGTTAGGAGGATATTTTTCGGTTTGACCATCGCCCTTGTCATATCAGCAACAATGGTCTTCTCCTTCGTCAGTTATTCGACCAGCATATGGGTGTCCACAAAATGACTTGGCCAATACATGATTATGATTACCACATATTAGCTTCACCATCCACCATTCACCTCTCGTAATTGGTTTGGCCCGCAACTTAAAAGGACACTCGCATTTTCTACTACTAGTGATTGAAGGTGTGAAACCTTTTTTCCATGCTCTATATTTTCCACTTCTTTCACAACCAATCAACACAAATGACGTTCTTCCTATTTTTCTAGTTTTGGTGTCACTCCTCATGATTACCGCCACAAAACCATTCTCAAAAGCAACGGTACGAGCCTACTTTAATACGGCATCACGCGATTCAAACACCTATAACAAAGGATAATTGATATTTAATGTTTAAAATATAATCCTTTAACAACTTTAACTACATTAAAATTCACATAATCACCTCATTTGTTTCAAATGCTGTAGAACAATCAACAAAACAATCATTGTCGTCCAAGTCATCAGCCTCTAGTCCAATGTCATCATTCATGTAAACATCATCAACCATTACACTCTCGTACATCCACTCATCGTTGTCCATTCTAACAAAACAAAAAACAATTTAATATACCATGTAAAAACACATATACGCTAAATAATAACACAAAAAAACCCTACATGCTTTGTCATTCTTTCACATAACATTTTTAATACACTTCTTATAATTAAAATGTCGTTATTTACATTTAATTTAAATTTTTCCAAATTAAATTTCATTTTTTTCATTTTTTCAAACTTTTTTACCATACGGATTGGGCAATCCATATAGTTCCTACGGATTGAGTAATCCATATGAACTATACGGATTGATCAATCCGTATGACCTATACGGATTGGGCAATCCGTATAGTTCCTACGGATTGATCAATCCGTATAGTTCATACGGATTATTCAATCCGTAGGAACTATACGGATTGCCCAATCCGTACGGTCATGCACCATTAATTATTACGGATTCCTGGATCCGTACGGCCCAAAAAACTTCAACACTCACCTGCAACTGCGGCGCTTTCACTCCGGCGACACCCAGCCGAGCTTTTCCTTCCAAATGTTGAATGCACACCTCAAAACGACTTCCACATGCAAAAGAACCACCCCACAATCTGTTCCAACGAAGCTTCCGCAGCAAAAATGGTATTCCAACAAACCAAAGAGAGTACATAAAGCGCTATCACTTTTTATTTCTTTTTTCATTCATTAAGGGCAGTTTTGGTATTATGAAAAAAAATGGTGTAGAAGAAACCCATCTGATGTATGAAGCACAACACAAAATAGTATAGGCCATCAGAAAATACAATAGTATAAACTCAATTCAAACATTTTTACGGACTTTGAACATGTTTATACATTGATGACAAAAAAAAAAAAACATGACATGTTATTATATCTCACTCTTTTTCTCTTTCTTATGGTCGTTAGATGTCACTCTTTGGGCTTCTAACAAAAGATGTCACTCTTAGGACCCAAAAAAAGAAAAAAAAATATTAAAAATCACTCTAGGCTTCCCAAGACTTAACGTGTCCAAGGCAGTTGCTTCATGCACCTCCGATTTGTTTCCGGATTAGTGATTCCAGAATGTAAAAATTTGCATTACGTATTACATTCCAAAAAGGATAATCAAGAATATAAATTACCTTCTAATTTAGACTTTCCGGAAGGTTAAAAAAATGCAGGAAGCAATTGCCCATGTCCAAACTAATAAAATCAGTCTAAGGCCAATATAATTTTTTAAGGACTGTGATCATGTTAATACATTATGTCGGTCCAAATTACAAATCAGTCAGTACCTTTTTTTTAATCTTTTTTTCTAAATTCACCTTTAATTTTGTCAATGTAGATTAAAGAAGTAAAATTTGTCACAAATATATTTAATTTTTTTTTAATAACGCATATCAGTTTGTGAGTAAAAGTAAAACGAAGAATAACACAAGTTGTTAATAAGAAAATAACTTATTATGAAATACAAACACTCTAATTTAATAAATAAAGATAAATTAAAATCAAATAAAAAATATAAATGAAGACATTTATTATTATCAACTGAATTTTGCATGCATGACTTCTTAGGTCGGCAAATTCAAAATGAAAATCGTATAATTTTCAAAAGGTAGTAAACATTTAATGGATATAACATAATTTCCACATTTCCAACTTGCATCTACATTTACACATGACTCACACCTTCGCCAATTAAATTCAAATTAAAAAACATATAGTTCTATAGTTCAATTGTTCAAAGCTTGGTAGCTTCGTTGTCATTCATTCTAATCTATTGTTCTAGTCGACCAAAACCTCACGTATGGAATGTGTCTTCTGTTATTAATGATACCCTTCTTACACTACGACACATTATGAAGGGTTCATCATTCACTTCTTTTTAAGGTAGGAGAGACTAGCTAGTAATCGTTTTCGATGTTTGATTGCATGAATCTACTAACAAATTAATGTCGTCCTTTCAATGTAGTTGATCTTGAGAAAAATAAAACTGCATTAAAAATTATATAATGAAAGTAGTGACGGACCCACGTTGGGGGCACATGTCCGCAAGTGCAGACATAAAGCTAAGAGAATCCATGGACGAAGGAGAAGAGAAAACAATGAAATTGAATTGGATTTGATTGGGGCATTGTGATATGGTTGCGCAGGGAATGAAGGTTTTATACTTTTATTATCACTCAAATTGAAACTTCCTCTTGTTCAAGGAAATGCCGCACCAGATGTAGGGGAAGCGGGGAAGAAGAAGCTCTTAGTTAGATGGAATTAGGTTATTTTGGTATTTTGGGCTAGATTCATAAGCACATTTACTTCCTACACTTCTTTATTGCTAACTGTACTCATCTTTTATATTAAAAATAGGATTTTTGTTTTAATTTAAGTAATTATTATTTATACTCTTTTTTTATTAATATACTTGTGTTATCAACTTTAATATTTCAATTATTATTTTGATTTTTTTAGTATACTTTTCTTAATCATATAATATTATTTATATACTTATATATAATATAATTTGAAAATACTATATTTGGTTGGAGAATAGTATATTTTTAATACATAATTTTAAAAATACTATATTATAATTTGTTTCTTATGTTCAGATAACGTTGGCAGCACTCCTCATAGTTAAACAGTAGAAACAAAAATAGAAAACTAAGGAAATGATTGTGGGATCTTAAAGAAGCTAACTCCATAAGCATCAGCAACCAAAGAAAATAAATCCAGGAGAGGAGATGAACTCAGAATCGCAAAGCCTGAACTTTGCATCATTAAGTTATAACCTTGTACATAAAGTGTTGATTTAAATTTTCTTTGCAAAAAAAAAAAAATTCGGAGGTGTTGCCCCCAAATCTTCATCACTAAATATGCGGATATAAATAAATTTTCCTAAGTCCACCACTAAATGAAAGTAATAGTGTATATAAAGTTTTTTTTTCCTATATCAAAAAAGATTTTTTTTTCTTTTCCTTAAAATGCATGGATTTGTAAAATATATATTGATTTATTAATATAATAGTGAGTTACCCATGCATTTTCACGAATTTTGTTAATCACTATATATAAAACTATATATATAATTATTTTCTTAAAAATAAAATGTACAAAAAAAAACAAAGTAATATTCTACTTGACATATCAAATAAATTCAGATAAATATTTTTTTCTCAAAAAACACTTCCACCAATTTTAACTAATTTTTTTGTCAAATAATATCAATATATATATATATATATATCAATATAATATGTCAAACAATGAAGTAATTGTAAAATATACCTCTAAGAAGACGCAAAATTTTGTAGTAACATCAATATAATTTCTATCTTAATCATATATTAATAAACATCAATATAAATAGGTAGTATTAGACATTTACTCCATTAATTGATAAAGACAAACTCAATTTCAAAAAAGAATTAGAACAAAAAATCAACTTTATCGCATGTAGGAATGGAAGAACCAAACCCATTGTTAGAATCAAAGATATAGAAAATGTTAAGACCCTAAAATTCTCTTAGTTTTTGATAATAACAAAGTTATTGAATTTTGATGAACTAATAAAGTTATTTGACATATGCAGACTTATCTTGTGTCCAATGACGAAATAGGTATAATCGCTCAACTTAGACGCGCTAAAAGATTCCAATGTGCTATTGAAGTGTTTGCGTCCGAAACTTTTGTAAAACTCAACGTCCATTGCGCATTATCGTCCAAAGGATTTTATACAAAACTTGTGTCCAACACTTTCTACCCATAAATTTTTCTATCGTCCAACTCGAATACGTGCTTAAGCACTTCATTCAATATGTTTGTTTTTATATTCTATCCTTGTATAACCTTAGTTGACATTCCTTTTTGCTTTAAAAATGCTCTAGAGTTTAAATATTTTTGTAAAGAAGGATAGAACCTCTGATCAAAAGAGTCAACCTTGCTAGTTAAATCAAACCCCAAACAAGCAAAAGCTTAGCAGCACATGGATGAAAATGTAATTCATTGGCCAAAAGCTCTTCATTATGCGAAGGTAAGGGGGAAAAATATTGTACACAGTCTTATCCTTGTATATGTAAAGAGATTATTTTCGAATTCGAACCCATGACCAACAAGTCACCAAGATACACCACTGTGTCAGGGCTTATCCTCCCCCTTAAGAGAAAAAAGATTATGGAGAAATGAAGGTGTTGGAAAATTAATTCCTAAATTCTTATGGTGAAAGTTACCACCCAATAAAATCTCAGAAGCATCATATTCAATCATCAAGAAATCTTAAACAAATAATGCGTACATGTTTCCATCGCGATAGTGATTGACCTTTAATCTTCCAGCCTGTAGCCTTTCCTTATGAACTTTATTCTTCCTCAGTCAAATCACTCTTCAGAGGATATTCTTCTAGATGGGAAAGAAAGAAAAAGAAAACTTGATTTGACATATTGGAGACCATAATCCTATTTATAGTGTTTATTGTTGGGCCAGTAAGCTCCCACTAAACCTAATTGGCCCAACACTGGTATCCACCCATTTATCCCATATCTATTTAGCAATCTATTTGGTCACATTAAATTGATCACTATAATTTATCCAATATATATTAAATAGCATAATATAATTATTAATACAATATGTAACACATAATAACGTCAGAAAATTTAATTTCCTAACAATCTGCCACTTGGGCTACTGTTAAACGGTCGGCAAGCGCACTGATTTGTCAAGTAATAAAATCCGGTAAGTGCAGATGTCGAATTTCAGAGGGACTTTGCTTATACTCAGGACTAATGCACGCTTGTTTTCAAGTGATCAATGAATGGAATTGATTGATAAAATGAGTTGCATTAAATTAAATTGTACTTAAATGTAAATTACAAACGTAATAATTGCAAAGAGAGAAACACAAACACTCGGAAAGTGGACGATGGAAATATGATGTGATTGGTGTTGGGAGTTCATTAACCGAAACTAACTTTGATGCGATATAAAAGTTTTTTCTCTATTCAACATTAAATACGATTACCTTCATCCACTAATATAATCTAACCTTGATTCCCCAAGTGCTAGACCTAAACCACTTAATTTCACCCTTAGTCCCTCAAGAGTTATATTAAACGATTTGTATTACAATTAGGAATGACAATGTAACCTAGGCTAAACAAAACCATTCTATCCCTAGACATGATATTATTTAGAAGCATTTCTCAGTTATTAAAGCAATAACCATTTTCCAATGTGTTAAAACCTAAAACAAGCATACAAATGGGTGATCAAACCACAAGCATGAATAAAGCTCAGAGAAACAATAATAATGCGCAAATAACATTGAATAGATAGTTAGAACTTTACATCAAAGTGTTCGATTGGTAAACTCCCAACAATGGGGTTTTAGCTCCTCATTTCCATGAGGAGCTTACAACAATGGAAGATAAGGTAATGGAGGGGGATGATATGGAAGGGAAGGAGGTGAAGAGGAAGCCCAATGGTGTAGATGGATGTCTCCCCTTTACCTAGCAGAGCTCCCAAGTTTCCCAAGAGTGAGGTCTGTCCTTGGAATTTAATGAATGCTCTCATTTCCCTCCAAATTGCCTTAAAGTGTTGCCCTGAGTCGTGGTGCCCATTGAGCGCATCCTTTTCACGCTCAACGAACCTAAGAATGTCCAGTTGGATAAGTGACCACGTGCTGGGTGAGCTGATCGTGTTGAGCGGGCATTCACGCTGGGCGCGCTTGGTCGCGCTGAGTGAGTCGTTGCTCTTGCACTGAGCGAGCCTGTGGCGTGCTGAGCGAACAGCTCCAGACCTGAAATCCATCTTCCATGCCCTTGCAATAAATTCTACAAAAAAAAAAAAATACAACCAACACTTCATAAATCCACTAGTTAAAGCATCCATTGGATAAAAAGCTTCGAAGAGGCTAATTCCTACATTTAAATCACCAAAAGAAGCATTAAAAGAGGAAAAGAATATATAATTGCTAAGTAATGTACATGTAACTTTACGTATGCTTAGCAATTATCAAACTACCCCAAATTTAAAGCTTTGCTTGTCCTAAAGCAAAAGTAAATGCTAACTAAGTTAGTTTAATGGCACTGTCCAGAATAAAACATAATACACAAATGAGCTAATCATGATTCTTTCAAAATAATTCAAACGTTTGAAACCTCAGCTCACACAAGTCATAATCCCATGAAAGAATCAATTCATGCATACACTTCAGTGAAGGGAGTTAGCAAGAATGACAGATATTAAAGAAGATCAACTCATGCTTCAATCCTCAGAAGGTTAGTATTTCACTCAAGCAAACAAATGTTTTGGTTGTGTAACTTCATTCAATACAATTGAAATCGCTAAACTCATATTTGCATATCATCTCATTCAAAACAATCATGCACAAACAATGTGGATCACAGAGGACTTATATGGCTTGTAATGTGGCCGGGCTATCAAGAATTATGGTTTTTTCTCATAATTCAACAACTAAGTTCTAAGAGAGCATTCGCCTAATTCCTTGATTTCCAGCTCATTTCAATTGCTAAACAACAACACACAGAGTAATTTAACCTTGGTTTTCATTCTTTTGATTTTTATTTTATTTTAAATCATCCAAAGTATAGAACAATTTGTTATCCTCTATGTGCTTGTTCTTTATTTCCCCGCAATAAACTTTCTCAAGTACACTCCCCCCAAATTTGGGACAAATTTGTCTTGATCCATAATTATGCTCTCCTAAAACCTAAGGTAAGGTGAGCATGTTTAACATTTTTTTACAGCTCAAGGTTCGAGAATAACAATTCATCATCAGATTTGGCTTAAAAAGGGTGCAAGAGATTCAACAACATTGATCAAAACAAAGTTAGCTTTTTGGCCAAGTAGATAAATTCAAAATTCAAAAAGGGCCTTGATCATTTCCACATCATATATGCACTAAAGCAGTTCAAGATTCATGCAAATCCAGACAGTTTAATCAATCGTTCTCTCACAGTTAATAGATACACAACTCACACGGTGTAGTGAAGCCTAGAGTTTTTCCTCGCAAGAGTTTCTGTCATGCAAGCTAACTCACTTACTCACTCGCATACAATTCAAGAAACCATCATTTAATCACAATGCGCGCTCACTACATAATCGAACTTAAAATATTTAAAACGCAACTCTCCGTCATTCAAAATGCTTCATTAGACATGCTCAAAAAAATTCGCAAAAATTGTTACCTAAAAGGAATGTTAACCAAAATAACTATCCATCATGCATAAATAAAACTAAAGTTAAAAACATAATGTATATTGTCTATAATGCAAGAAAGTAAAGCAAATATAAAAATGGAAACATAAGACGGAAGGCGTAAAAACAGAAGTAAAAACATAAGCATAAAAACATAAACATAAAGTGTCCTGTAAGATGTGGCCTCAATCCTGAGTGGGCCAAGGGTCCCATGACCTTTGGGCAGTTCTAACATATGCCACATAGTCATCATCCATGCCAACACCAGCAGGTCCTTTTCAGCAACACTGATGTGTTGCAAACACATCATAGTTTTAGGCTAAATTTAGGTTATAATTTAATTAAATAGTTAATAAAATAGAATAGAATAGGTTAGTTTATTGTTTATAGTTAATTTAATCTCATTTCATTACCATTGTTGCTTTTTAGGGCCAAAAAGAGGAGATTCAAGCAAAGAAAGAAGAAAACAAGGTTCAAGGTCTCGCGCGGATCGCGCCAGGATCCACGCGAGTCGCACCAGAGGTTAAAATACAAGGTCCAGATTCGAAGACTCCATGCTATCAACGTGGAGGTTTACGCTAGTAGCGTGACCAAGCCGCAAGCCTCGCGCCATCCACGCCAAAGTTCGGGCCACAAGCCCAGGATCAACCCTTCCTTGCGCAGACTTCACGCGATCAGCGTGGAGTTTCACGCTATCAGCGCCATCCATTAGAAAGGCCCACGCGCTCAGCGCGGGACCCCGCGCCATCAGCGCCGTGAAGATTTGCTTTCCTTATTTAAAGTTATCTGTTTCGAAAATTGGCACAGTTTTAGGCTTTGTTACTCCAATTAAACCAATCTATAAAAGAAGGCCTCTGGGACTGAATTTACACACATTTTTACATCAGATTCTATCTTCTAAATCTCTAGAATTCAGTTTTACATAGAATCAAGGCTAGGGTTTACTGCAGAATTATGTTCTTCATGTATGCTTTGGTGTTCTTGAAGCCTATGTCAGGCTAAACTCTGTATTGTGGATAGGCCAAGAACCAATGTGAACTCCTCTGTAACTTGACTGGTATTGAATGAGATTATTATGTTTGCTTTAATTTATTCTGCTGTTCATTGTTTTATTCTTGTTTAGAATTGGCCATTCTACTTAAGTACTGAAGGTTAGGATTCGCAATAGGGATATTGGGATTCTAATTACTGACATGAATAAATTAACAGTTGTTCATTGCCTAGGGATAGGGATGAGTGGCTGCAAAACGTTATAATAAATTCTTTTAATTGCTTAACTTGGTAGAATTCACTAAGGGATTAGGTTTTCGATTCAGGTTAAAGGGTTGATTCGCTAAGGGATTAGGGATTAACTAAACTAGGAAAGATTTATTCTCTGAGTAAACAGAAGTAATCAAACTCGATAACCAGTTAAGTGAAAGAGGTAGGCATCAAAGGGGATTGTGCCTGACCACAATCATTCATTCCATTGGTAACAACTCCATTCAATTTACTGCACTTTAATCTTTGAATTATGTTCTTATTTAAAACAATCAACACACAACAACAACTTCTTCACAAATAATTTCTTTTTACTTCCAAGCACTTAGACCTAATATTACTATGAATTTCACACCAATCCCTGTGGAGATGATACTCTACTTACCCACTTTATTACTTGAAACGAGCGGTGCACTTGTCGTTATCGCAACAAGTTTTTGGCACCGTTGCCGGGGATTGGTAAACTGATTTTTACAGTAATTTTTAACCTTGTGATTGGGATTTTTGTTACTAATCACTTCTCTAAGTTTTATGCGAGGTTCAGTTAACCCTGAGGATTTACAGTTCGATCCGAAAATTGAAAGAACTATCCGAAGGAGACTAGCCAGACAAAGGAGGAGAGAAGCTGAAAGCTTTGATTTTGATTCAATCCCTGAATTATAGTCTGAAGAAAAGATGGCTGAAGAGCGAAATAATCAGCCTAGACCAAGATTAGAGGATGAACTAATGGAGGATATTCTGGCTCCAATGTTCACAAGACCAAACTCTAGTATTGTGAGGCCACCAATACAAGCAAACCACTTTGACATAAATCCGTCATTGATAGCATTGGTGGAACGCAATCAGTTTGGTGGGGAAGACTTTGAAGACCCACATGACTTCATTGACAGATTTCTCAGAATCTGTGACACTATCAGACACTAAGGGGTCTCAGATGATGCAATAAGAATAAGCCTGTTTCCTTTTGCTGTTAAAGGAAATGCCTTGAGATGGCTGAACAGACAATCATCAAATAGCATCTCGACTTGGGAAGACTTAGTCTCTAGATTTTTTGCACAGTACTTTTCCATGGACAAATACAACAGGTTGGTGAACGAAATCAGTAACTTCACTCAAAATGGAAGAGAGTCCATGTGTGCTGCTTGGAATAGATTCCAAGAATTGATCAGGAGATGTCCACAATATGACATGCTTGTGGGTAAGCAGGTACGTATTTTCTTTAATGGTATGACTCCTGAAACCCGTATGATCGTTAATGTTGCAGCGGGGGGTACTATAAGGTCCAAAACTGCAGCTCAAACATATGAGCTGATTAATTCTCTGGCCCGAAATGAAAATGAGAGTATAACCATTCAGCCGAAGAGAGAACCAATTCAGCTATCTAGCAATGATGTTATGCTTGCAGAGCAGAAAATCTTGGCCCAACAGCTGGCCAAGTTGACTAAAAAAATTGACAGACTTCAAGTCTCTGCAGCCCAAGTTTCAGCCAACCAACCACATGTAATCTGTGAGTACTGCCAAGGTGAGCATGAATCTAATGTTTGTCCTATTCTTGTTGGAGCTGACCTTGTGCAGGTTAATGGTATTTGGAATGATCAGAGACAGCAGCAGAGCCATATCAGAGGAATCATAACTTTGCTCTGGGAAATAACTATCAGAGGAAATTTCAATGAGGAGGATTAGACTACAAGTCTAATAACTGCTTACAGCCTCCGGCCATTCCCAACAAGGAGATTTCTGAGCTTGAAAAGGTAGTGATGCAGCTGTCAAAAACAACAACAGAACATATCCAGGCAACCAACGCCTTTATAGCTGAAACAAGAGCTCACAGAACCAACCAAGACGCTTCCATCAGAAATCTGGAAAACCAGATTGGTCAGCTTGCAAAACAATTGGCTGAAAGACCACCAGCCCAGTTCCCAAGTGACACAATGATAAACCCAAGGGAACATGCCAAGGCTATTATAACCAGAAGTGGTAAGGTCCTTACCCAACCAGAAAAGCCTCAGGTGAGTAGAAGGGAAGCTGAAAAGAAAACTGCAGCAACTGATGCAGATGAAGAGACAATTGCAGAAAATTCTAAAGATCAGAAAGTTGCACCTCCACAGAAGAAGTGGGATTTCTCTCGCTTTGAGAAACCCCCATATTCGGTGCAAACCAAACAACAGTTGCAGAAATAGCAGTTTGCCAGGTTTTTAGACATGTTCAAAAAGTTACACATTAACATACCATTTGCAGAGGCATTAGCCAATATGCCTAACTATGCAAAATTCATGAAAAAACTTTTATCTAAGAAACACAAACTGCAGGATTGTGAAACCATAGCACTCATTGAGGAGTGCAATGCAATAATTCAGAGGAAGCTTCCACCTAAATTGAAAGACCCTGGAAGTTTTAATATCCCTATAGCCATTGGAAATATAAATGTAGGGAGAGCACTATGTGATTTAGGAGCTAGTATAAACTTAATGCCATTGTCAATGTGTAGTCCCTAGGCATATCTGAATTGAAACCTACTAGAGTTTCCTTGCAATTAGCAGACCGTTCTTTAAGGAAACCATCAGGGGTAATTGAGGATGTGCTAGTAAAGGTAGACAAATTTATATTCCCTGCTGACTTTATTGTGTTAGACATGGAGGGTGAAAGTGAAATCCCTTTGCTATTAGGAAGGTCTTTCTTAGCCACTGCTAGGGCCTTAATAGATGTAGAGCAGGGAAAGCTTGAGTTAAGAATGGATAATGAATCTGTTGTCTTTAATGTATTTGATGCTATGAAGCATCCAGCTGATGAACATGATTGTTTTAGGCTGGATGTACTGGATAATGTTATCTGTGCAGGCATGACAGCAAGTTTAGCAGCAGCTGGAGATGAAGAAAATATTGCAGCAGAAATTACAACAGCAACAGAACATGCAAAACCAGCAGCAGCATATTATGCAGCAAATAATACAGCAGAAAATTATGCAGCAAAGGTAGCAGAAACAGGCAATATTTCAACAGCAGAATTTGCTGCAGAATTAAGTACTGCAGATCAAAAAGCCACACCTGAACCTGTGCTGGAAGAGCTGGAGAAAAAGAAAGATGATATTCCAGTTGGAGCACCGAAAGTTGAGCTAAAAGAATTGCCTGAACACCTGAAATATGTGTTCCTAGGTGAGAATGAAACATATCCAGTCATAATCAACAGAGGGCTGGAATGGCATGAAAAAGAGAAGTTGTTAAAGGTACTCAAGGAGCACAAGACAGCCATTGGCTGGTCTATTTTCGATCTTAAAGGTATCAATCCCTCCTTCTGTACTCATAAAATTCTCATGGAAAATGATGTGAAACCAGTACGGCAGCCACAAAGGCGACTAAATCCCACCATGAAAGAAGTGGTAAGAAAAGAGGTTGTCAAGCTGTTAGATGCAGGTATGATATATCCGATTTCAGACACAGCTTGGGTAAGTCCAATCCAAACCGTTCCAAAGAAAGGGGGCATGACGGTCATCCAAAATGACAACAATGACTTGATCCCCTCAAGAACAATCACAGGCTGGAGAATGTGTGTGGATTGTCGGAGGCTTAATGATGCAACCAAGAAGGATCACTTTCCTCTTCCTTTCATGGACCAAATGCTTGAGAGGCTTGCTGGTCATGACTATTATTGTTTTCTTGATGGATACTCTGGGTATAACCAAATCCCAGTAGCACCAGAAGACCAAGAGAAGACAACCTTTACATGTCCATTTGGGGTGTTTGCATACCGCCGAATGCCATTTGGATTGTGTAATGCGCCTGCAACCTTCCAGAGATGCATGTTATCCATCTTTTCTGACATGGTAGAGAGAGGCCTTGAGGTATTTATGGATGATTTTTCTATTTTTGGCCCTTGCTTTACTTCATGCTTAGCTAACTTAGCTAAAGTTTTAAAAAGATGTCAAGAGACAAACTTAGTCTTAAACTGGGAAAAATGCCACTTCATGGTAAGAGAAGGTATAGTGCTAGGCCATAAAATTTCTGAAATGGGAATTGAGGTAGATAGAGCTAAATTGTTACTAATTGAGAAATTAGCCCCTCCTATTAATGTGAATGGTGTTCGCAGCTTTTTAGGCCATGCAGGTTTTTACAGGCGTTTCATCAAGGATTTCTCCAAGATTTCAAAGCCACTGAGTCAATTGCTGGAGAAAGACATTGAGTTCTGTTTTAATGGTGCTTGTCTTGAAGCATTTAACACTTTGAAGCACAAACTCACCACTGCACCGGTTTTGATAGCTCCGGATTGGAGTTTACCCTTTGAACTCATGTGTGATGCTAGTGCTTATGCAGTAGGTGCAGTTTTAGTACAGAGAAAGGAAAAGTGCTTACATGTTATATACTATGCTAGTAAAATTTTAAATGAGGCACAAGTTAATTATGCCACCACAGAAAAAGAGATGCTAGCTGTAGTGTATGCTTTAGATAAGTTCAGGTCATATTTAGTAGGTTCCAAAGTGATTGTGTATACTAACCATGCAGCTCTAAAATTTCTGCTGCACAAGCAAGATGCAAAACCACGCTTGCTGCGGTGGATGTTGTTGTTGCAAGAATTTGATTTGGAAATAAGAGACAAAGCTGAAGTTGAAAACAAAGTGGCTGATCACTTGTCTAGGATTCAAGAGAAAGACTTGCAAGATGGACCAGAGATTGAAATCAATGAGTCTTTCCCTGATGAGCAAGTGCTTGCTGTGCAATTCAGTCCATGGTTTGCTAACATGGCCAACTTTAAAGCTGCTGGAATTATGCCTGAAGATCTTAATTGGCAGCAGAGAAAAAAGTTCCTACATGATGCGAGAAGGTATTTCTGGGATAACCCTTACTTATACTTTCAATGCACTGACAATGTTATCCGCAGATGTGTAGCTGAAATCGATGTGCCGGATATTCTGTGGCACTGTCATTCCTCTAACTATGGAGGTCATTTTGGAGCAAATAGAACTGCACACAAAGTGCTGCAATGTGGCTATTATTGGCCAACACCCTTCAAGGATTCCAAGAACTTTGTGATGCAGTGTGATAGCTGTCAAAGGACAGGTAACATATCTCACAGAGATGAGATGTCGCTGAACAACATCCAAGAGGTGGAGCTGTTTGATGTGTGGGGAATAGATTTTATGGGACCTTTCCCTAAATCATTCTCCAATCAATACATCTTGGTTGCTGTGGACTACGTGTCCAAGTGGGTTGAAGCAACAGCTTTGCCCACCAATGATGCAAAGGTGGTGGTTTCATTCTTGAGGAAGAACATTTTCACCAGATTTGGGGTGCCAAGAGCAATCATAAGAGATGGAGGGACTCATTTCTGTAACAAGCAGTTTGACAGCTTGTTGGCCAAGTATGGAGTCAAACACAAAGTGGCAACCCCTTATCACCCTCAAACAAGTGGCCAGGTAGAGATTTCCAACAGAGAATTGAAAAGAATCCTTGAGAAAACTGTTGAAACATCAAGAAAGGTCTGGTCTAAGAAATTAGATGATGCGCTATGGGCTTACCGGACAGCATTTAAGACTCCAATAGGTATGTCCCCTTTTCAGCTTGTCTATGGTAAGACTTTCCATCTCCCTATTGAACTTGAACATAAAGCAATGTGGGCAACCAAATTTTTAAACTTTGAACTGTCAAAATCTAACGAAAAAAGGTTGCTTCAGTTGAATGAATTAAACGAGTTCAGGTTAGCTGCATATAAGAACGCCAGAATCTACAACGAGAAGACCATTGAGAGCTTCTTGGATACCCGTTATGATCCCTTCGACGGTTGTGACTTCAGCCAACTCTTTTATAGGATGCAGCCCAATGCCCTGACAAAGATGTACAGGGACGAGGTACCTCAGCTGGCCACTACCATCAGGCATTCTATCACAAGCCTCTACACTGCTTGGAAGCGCAAGCCAGGCCTTGACTATATTCCAGAGAAGCTGAAGAAGCAAGATTTGATAGGAGATGCGGCCTTTTGGCACCAGTTCGTGAACCACACAGTCCTCCCTTCCACCAACATAACTGATGTGAACGTCCAGAGGGCCGCCCTACTTTACATATTCCGAGGTGAAGGTAACCTTCACATTTCCAACATTCTTTCTAACCTTATTTTACATATGATCCAGGATGCCAGCAGCAAGTCTTGGCTGGCCCATTCATCCCTGATTCTGCACCTGTGTCGCCATGCGGGTGTGGAACGTCGATGATGAGCCATTAGATGTTTCGATCTCACCACTCATGGGCCACAAGACATATTTGGATGCTATGGAGACCGCTGCTGATGAACAGGAGATTAGAGCTTCAAAGCTCAAACCAGAGGAGCTCGCAGCTCGTAGTCCCCGCGATGTACCACCACCAGATGACCCAGAGCCAGCACAGCCCGTACCACCAGCCCCTTCCACAGCTCCTGCACATACACCGCTCTATGAGGATTCTCCGAGTCTTCTTGCTTTCCAGGAGTTTGTACGCACACAGATGACACTGCAGACGCACATGTGGGAAGCTGTATGCAGACACCTTGGCATTCCTCCTTCTGAGTACCAGGCTCCAGTGATGACACCACCAGTCACAGAGATTCCTCCAGGCCCCTCAGATGTTGCAGCACCTGATACAGCTACACATGAGCCCACTCCAGATGGGGCTGTAGCTGTTGATGAGAGAGGAGAGGGAGAGGAGTGAACAGGACTTGCTTTATTTTCTGTTTTGTCTTTATGTTTCATTTTGGTTTCTGCACTTTACACATTTGAACATTGTGCACATTTACATTTCTGCATTTATATATAGTCCAGTTTCTGATTCAAATTTTTGCAAATAAAAGTTGTTTAGATTAATGTTTCGGTTGTTGCGATTTTCCAAATAATGTTGTAAATTTTTCAAAAAGCGTTGTGACCTTATTTATTGTTGCTGGGGACAACAACTTCTAAATCTGGGAATGGTTAAGTATACGCATTATTTCGCAAATCACAGTCAAGGAACAAATGACGTCTAACAGAAATTTTTCAAAAATAAAAATAAATAAAAACAGCACATCAGATTTTTCAGAATAAAAGTGAATGGACACAGTAATGGCTAGGATTTCTCGAATGAAAGCTTGATGAAATGAAAAATAGCATGAACTGCATGATACATGAATGGAATTGTGATTGTTGGTATGTGATATGCATGTTGAAGTTGAAATGATGCTTGAAATGAAGTCAGCAGAGATTGGCTTAAGTTTGAACACCTGTGAGGTTTGAGCCAGACAGTGGTAAATTTTCTTTCCGAGAGACTCCATTTTCATAAGTACTCTAGAATTTGAATTGTTTCTCTGGATGCAGGTGTGACTTGATATGATTAAGGCAATTTTCTTCTTCTGAAAACCAGGGCCAAATTGACTTACCTTCAATTATTTTTCCATTTGTACCTCTTTTGAGCCTGAGACTTCCATTTCAAATTCCCAAAATTCAAAGCCATATACATTAACCAACCTCCCTGAGGCTAGAGAAGGTATAATACAAGTCCATGACAGTGGAAAACAGGGAATTGTCCATTAAGGCATGAAGGAACAGAAGATGAATCCAATTGGTATGGAAGCTAAAGGAATAAACAAATAAAGTCCAGTTGGAGAACAATAAGCCTATCAGCTGGAAATCCGAGATGTTGTATCAGTTTTTTAATTTTATTATTATGTTTGCTTTTAAAAAAAATCAAAAAGAAGGTTAATTGTTTTAATATTTTTATTTACCAGTTAGAATAAATTGTTTGAATAAAGTATTTTTATTTACCAGTTAGAATAAATTGTTTGAATAAAGTACCAAGTTTGAAAGAGATGACAAGAAACATGGATGACCACAGGATTGGACTTAGGGACTGGATCTAGCCTCACATTAGCTACTTTTTCCAAAGGATTTCCTACCCTTAGCCCAACCAAGTTACAAGCTGGAAAAAACCTTTTGATCAAGTTGTGCTTGCATCTGTTGAGAATATTTTCAAGCTTATGGTAGTGCTGTGATCATGTTGAGTGAGACGTTACTATAACCTGATACACTTGAGTGAATGAGTGGCATAAACACATTTTGTGAGGAATACTCAAGTTAAATCTCACTATTGGATAGAATTGAAAGCACCACGGAAAGCTTTGATGTGATTTGATCATACTCAACATGATGATTCTAGGGCTGTAGATTGTGGTTTGGTTTGATCATTGACACTTGCTTATTCTTGAAGTTCTTTCTGTTGTCCTGAGTGGGCCAAGGGTCCCATGAACTTTGGGCAGTTCTAACATATGCCACATAGTCATCATCCATGCCAACACCAGCAGGGTCCTTTTCAGCAACACCACCCCCCACACCAAAGGAGGGGTTGTCCCTAGGCCAAACGACTCGGGAGAAGAAGTCCTTTGGAGTCATCATGGGCTACTGAAGAGAGAATTGATGAAGACTTTGCATAAGAAGGTATTGGCCATGATGGAGGCTAGTAAGCATCGGCCGTAGCTGGCCCTATGGTACGGAAGGAGAGGGGTGAGGAGAAGCGGTGTAACGCCCCCAATTTACTAATCAGGGTCATTACTAACCACACATCACAAACAAGCAGTTAATCAATCAGAGTTGAAGCAGTTTGGAAGCATAAATTAGAAGTGACATCATCAAAGCCACTATCATAACACTGTACATCATAGTATGGTGAATATACATCAAAGTTTCACTGTACAATACAAAACTGTACAAATAACCCATCAGGGTATATCAAAGTACATAACCAAAAACAAATGAGCAACATGCTCAAGTCCTCTATCCTAATGTGTCCTTTAGCAGCTAATCCTGCACAGGCTTCTTGCCTTGGGACCTCTCGGCTGCTCTGGAAGAATCACCTGCAAAACATAGCCCCACACAAGGGGTGAGATATAAAATCTCAGTAAACTCAGGGCCCTTGAAGGT
>PYAF01006063.1:196966-230531 GCA_007407185.1 Glycine tomentella | reverse complement strand
CTCTCTCTCTTCAGCTCTCAAATGGCCTTTATAAAAGCATACCGTCGATTCCACGCTGATAGCGCCGCATTTCACGCTGATAGCGCCATAGGCTCGATCACTTCACGCTGTTGGCGTCAACTTTCACGCTATTAGCGTGAGATGATCGAATCAATTGGCCAGATTTGCATATCCCACGCTACTAGCGCCATCTCCACGCCACTAGCGCCATCCATTCGAATGATCCACGCTATTAGCGCGGCATCTCACGCTGATAGCGCCGTGGACTCGGCCAGTCCACGCTGTTAGCATGACATCTCACGCTGTTAGCGTGAGATGTTCGAAACTGTTTCCTCCTTCTTTTCTCAACTATTTTCTTAAGCTTTCTTCAAAGGATTCCAAAGCATATTTATAATTCTTAATCTTATGCTTAATCCGGCTTAATCTAGGCTTAAACACATGGTTAAAATTCCAGATATTACAAGCGGGCTGGCTAGGTGTTGTGTCTGAAGGAGGAGCCTCGGCATCAATAAAAGGAGCAACACGAGCCCTGGTCTTCTTGGTGCCTGGGAAGGAGATGGTGTTGTCCGCTGGATGCCAACAGCTCTTCTAGGTGTACGCCACATTGATGGGAGGGCTAAGAGATTCGAATGCCATGGTGTTCGATGAACACCCTTGGCATCACATAGTGCAGTAATGAGTGCAGGGAAGGCAAGTCTACATGTACTGAACTGGGAAATCTGTGTTACATGGTAAGAAATTTGACTGCCCACATCCATGTCCATTTGACAGACGATGCCATAAATCAACCTAGCCCTATCCAAGTTTAGATCAGAAGTATGGGAGGTAGGGGCCGGGTTGGAGTAGAAAAGCACAGTCCAAGTCTGGGCTAATTTGGTCATATCCATCTAGAGGATCTTCCACGGGAGCCCTTCCGCGTTCAGCACAAAGTGTCCTTCGGGCATACATAATTTGGCTTCCACAAACTCCACATTAGGGTAAATGTGTAAGAACTGAGAGAAGGTGGTCCTCTGAGAGTCCCCTTTTAGAACCACCGGAGTCTGGAGGAAGGGGTTTAATGTTTGCACGTCAAACTTGATCACCTTTCCTCGAACCTTGCACTGCTTTTGTAGGTGGTCTTTAGGGTCATAAATGTTTGAGTAGAACTCCTTCACTAAAGCCACATCAATATTGCCCTCCGGCAAGTGAGTGAGCTTCCAGTCCCAACAGTGTCGCTGAAGCTCATTGAGGAATTCATCACACTCCCCATGGTGCAAGAAGACTCGCCTCTCGGGTAGAATGTTGTGATGCTGGACGCTCTCACAGTACCTGACCCACGCCACCTGTGAAGTAAAGCGCTCAGAGTCCTAAGCGTCGTGTACGGTATCGGGCTCTTGGCGGGGTTGGGTAGAAGGCCCTTGGCGTTTCCTAGAAGCCATCTGCAAAAAGGACATAACAAGAAAAGAAGAAAAGAAAAGATTAAACAAAAAGTAGAAAAGAAAATAGAATTAACAAAGAAAAAAGAAAACTAGACAGGGGGGTTGTGCTCAGTGCAACCTGGGCGCGCTAAGCGAGCATCTGATGGACACTAGAGCACTAAGCCCGACAATGGCTCGCTCGGCGCAATTCACAAAAATGCCAGACAGAGAAGAGATTGGGCTGAGCGCGCCTAAGCTCGCTCAGCCCATAACAAAAAGTGCTTCTTGGATAAGCAGGTGCGCTTAGCGAGCTATTAGCCCGCTTAGCATGCTCAACACTTCAATTCAGGAAGATTTAAATATAAAAAATATAAGAAGATAAAATTAAAATTAATATAAAATGCTCGCTCAGCGCGACATTGATGCGCTCAGCGAGATTGCTGGGATGGCTCAAGCCAGGCATGCTCAACGCGAAAGAAAGCGTTGAGCCATCCAGCACACAAGATAAGGGTGGCCCGCTTAGCGGGCACCATATTCTGGAAATTTTCCAGATCTGGAAGAACACCTATGAACTACAAAGAGGAACACATGAACATGGCAGAAAGGCAAGGACATGAACTCGGAAATTCATGGGATCGCTAAGTGCGATAGGGCGTGCTAAGCGAGCCTATCCATAAATGCATACAACATGAGCGCAACAGGGCGCGCTCAGTGAGACTACCCAGAAACTCAAAGGAATTTCCATAAACGTATAGGCTCTCTAAGAGCGACAGGGCGCGCTCAGTGAGACCATCATTTTCTCCAGAACACAGAACACAGAACACACAGAAGCAAAACATGCAAAACAAGAACAACAGATAAAACGCATAATAGCCTAAATAGAATAGCCTAAACACAACAAGAATGACAGATCAAGGATAATAATTGAAATGCAGTCACAACATGTGAAACAAAAATTGAAACAACATGCAAAATACAATAAACAAGGAAAAAACAAAATGAACATACTTGGGAGCAAGAATAGGATGGATGAATGGGAGAATGAGCAACACAAGGAGGAAAAGAGAAGAAACAGGCACAACACAGGAGGAGACAAAGAGAATGAGAGTGGGCGAAATGAAGGGGTGAGGGAGAATAAAAACTAAAGAAGGAGTTATGAGCAGTTTCAAAATTGCTCTGCAGTTAGGAGTGTCGCGCTCAGCGAAACAAGGATGCACTGAGCGCGACCTCTCTGACAGGTGGTTGCATTTAATGGGCGCGTGCACACTCAACAAGCCAAGTGCTTGCTTAGCACGCCAAGTCAGAAACTTTTCAATCCCCCCAAATTAAAGTATTATTTTGAATATATATATATATATATATATATATATGCCCTTGTGGCTCACTTAGCGAGAGAAAGACAGGCTTAGCGGATTTTGCAGGAAGTTTCGACCTGCAAAATCCGTTAAACGCGCTCTAGTGCGCTCAGCGAGATAGTTGCTCACTCAGCCCAATTCCAAATAATTCTTCACAAAGTAGTTTTTAGACTGAGCGTGAACTTCTCATTCAGCGAGCATGGTGGCATGCTCAGCGAGCTTTGGCTCGCTCAACGCAATTCAGATTTAATTTCAGACAGAGAAGAAATTGCGTTGAGCACGATAGGTGCGCTCAGCGCCTCTGCTGATTCATGGTGTCGCACTTAGCGAGACATCGGCTCGCTTAGCGCAATTCAAGTAATTTTAGACAGAGAAGAAATTCCACTGAGCGCGACATTGCTCACTCAGTGCCTCTACTGATCAGTGAGGTCATGCTTAGCGCAACATTGACGCTCTCAATGAGACAGTGGAACATACAAGGCACGCTTAGCGTTGTTTCTTCTGCAAGTATGGGTTGGTGATTTGAAGAAGATAATTCAAAAAAGTCATCCCCGTCTCCTTGTCTTTGTTGCCTCCTTCTGGCCGCGTTGTTCTTCTGCAAGTAGCTTCAATCTCCAAATCTAATGGAAGCAAATCGTCTACCCTTGTTCTACCACGAATACAAGAAAGGGAACAACTAGAAACAACTTGAACAGGTTAAAGAATTAGTCTGTAAAACAAAATAAAGATAAAGAATCAAATAATAAAGAATAATTACTCAGAAACAATAGTATAAAAGTACAGAGTACAAGGACCAAATTCCTCGACAACAGCGCCAAAAACTTGTTAAACGGTCGGCAAGCGCACTGATTTTTCAAGTAATAAAATCCGGTAAGTCCAGATGTCGAATTCCACAGGGATTTTGCTTATACTCAGGACTAATGCACGTTTGTTTTCAAGTGATCAGTGAATGGAATTGATTGATAAAATGAGTTTCTTTAAATTAAACTGTACTTAAATGTAAATTGCAAATGTAATAATTGCAAAGAGAGAAACACAAACACTCGAAAAGTGGATGGTGGAAATATGGAGTGATTGGTGTTGGGAGTTCGTTAACCGAAGCTAACTTTGATGCGATATAAAAGGTTTTTTTCTATTCAACGTTAAATACGATTACCTTTATCCACTAATATAATCTAACCTTGATTCCCCAAGTACTAGACTTAAACCACTTAATTTCACCCTTAATCCCTCAAGAGTTATATTAAACTATTCGTATTACAATTAGGAATGACAATGTAACCTAGGCTAAACAAAACCATTTTATCCCTAGACATGATATTATTTAGAAGCATTTCTCAGTTCTTAAAGCAATAACCATTTTCCAATGTGTTAAAACCTAAAACAAATATACAAATGGGTAATCAAACCACAAGCATGAATAAAGCTCAGAGAAACAACAATAATGCGCAAATAACATTGAATAGATAGTTAGAACTTTACATCAAAGTGTTCAGTTGGTGAACTCCCAACAATGGGGGTTTTAGCTCCTCATTTCCATGAGGAGCTTACAACAATGGAAGATAGGATAATGGAGGAGGATGAGTTGGAAGGGAAGGAGGTGAAGAGGATAAAAGCTCTGAAGAGGCTAATTCCTATATTTAAATCACCAAAAGAAGCATTAAAAGAGGAAAAGAATAGATAATTGCTAAGTAATGTACATGTAACTTTACGTATGCTTAGCAATTGTCAGCTACATATTGACCTGAGATAATTATATCATATATCATTAGTGCGCAATTGTATGCTATTTATCCTTAGATTCCTCCTTATATACAATTTGGTCCATCTCCTATATCAATATGAGATCATCGTGGCTTTTGTCACTCTTAGGCGTAACTAAACCTTCCATGGTCATCACACCAATATATTCAAGAACATAGATCAAGTATGGATGGGTGGCATGGAAAATTACATGTAATGTGATCTCTACCACGCCTATTTCCAACTGGTCCTTCTTTAGTCCTTATGAGATCAATCCTTAATATTTCGCATACACAAAGCAAAAAACACAAGCACAAAAATACACATTCATAGGGAAAATAACATCAAAAACTTTATTATGTAGAAAATAAACATATAAATGTTTTTACATAAAACACCAACATAAAGAACTACCACTAAACCATAGTGTCGTCAAACAAAATAACACCCATATGAGCAGTGTGCTTATGAAAGACCTTAGGCACTAAACCTTTAGTAAACGGGTCCGAAAGCATGAAGTTCGTCCCTATGTCTTCTATGGAAATTTGGCCGCTCTGAACTCTTTCTTTATCAACCAGAAACTTTATATTGATGTGCTTCGATTTTGAAGAGCTTCTATTATTGTTGGAGTACAATACTGCTGACTTATTGTCACAATAAACCTTTAGTGGCTTTTCAACACCACTTACTACACGCAGCCCTGTGACGAAATTTCGCAACCATACCCCATGGTTGGATGCTTCAAAACAAGCTACAAATTTAGCAGCCATAGTAAAGAAAGCTATGAGTGTCTGCTAAACACTTTACCAAGAAATTACTCCTCTAGCCAACATGTAGACATAACCTAACATGGATCTTTTACTATCTTGGCATCCAACAAAATCAAAGTCAGTATACCCGATGATCTCTAATTCATCTGACCTCCGATATGTAAGCATGTAATCCTTTGTTCTCTTTAAATAACGCATAACCCTTTTAGTTGTTTTCCAATGATCCATCCCTGGTTTATCAAGTATCTACCCAATACTTCCACTATGAATGCTATGTCAGGACGAGTGCAAACTTGAGCATACATTAGACTTCCTACAGCTGATGCATAGGGAATCTTTTCCATTTCCATTGTCTCAAGTTTATTCTTTGGGCATTTTTCGAGATTAAACTTATCTTCTTTAGATATAGGTGTATCTCCTAATGCACAATCTTTCATGCCAAATCATTCCAAAATCTTTTCAATATAGCTCTTTTGTGACAACCCAAGGATACCTTGAGAACAATCTTAGAGTATCTGTATTCCTAATACAAAAGAGTCGTCACCAAGTTCTTTCATCTCAACATTCTTAGTGAGAAATTTCTTGATTTCGTGCAATAAGCCTATATGCTGCTGGCAAGTAATATATCATTGACATATTAAACCATAAAGATAAATTTACTCCCATTAAATTTATGATATACACAATCTTCCACCATGTTTACCTCGAAACCATAAGAGATCATAACCTAATGAAACTTGTGATACCATTGACGAGAAGTTTGTTTGAAACCGAAGATGGATTTCTTTAACTTACAAACCATAAACTTTGAATGTCCAAAACAAAGTTTTCTGATTAGGTCATATAAATTGTCTCATCAATGTTGTCATTGAGAAACGTTGTCTTAACATCCATCTGATGTATCTCTAAGTCAAAATGAGCCACAAGTGTCATAATTGTCCTAAAAGAGTCTTTCGAAGAAACCAGAGAGAAAGTCTCTTTATAGTCTATTTCTTCCTTTTGAGTGAAACCCCTAGCGACGAGACGAGCCTTATATCTTTCAGTATTACCTTTTGAATCCATTTTGGTTTTAAATACCTATTTAAAACCAATAGGTTTCACACCTTCAGGTAACTCGACAAGATCCCAAACGTCATTGTCTTTCATGGACTTCATCTCATCCTTCATGGCATTAATCCACTTATGAGCATTATAATTGTCTAAGACTTGTTGGAAGTTGATTGGGTCATCTTCCTTTAAGCCTAAAATATTATCATGCTCTTGGAGAAAAACAATATAATCATATGAAATTGCACTTCTCTTATCTCTAATGGATCTTCTTAATGACACTTCTTGAGGTTGTTGACTTTGTTTCATAGGTACAATTGGGGAAATTTCATTGTTCTCTTGTTCTGGAATAATGTTAGGAATAAGAGCCTGATCATTAATTGTTTGTACTGGAGTTGCATCTTGAATGACAACAACGTCAGGAATGATGACAACGTCAGGAAAAGAAACAAAATTCTCTTCCTCAAAGACAACATTTCTTACTTTATCTTCCCCTTCAAAGTCAATGTCCTCAAGGAATCTCACATTTCCCATTTCAAAAATTGATCTTGTAGTGGGATCGTAAAACTTGAAGCCCTGAGAGCGTTCAGCATATCCAACAAAATAGCAGCTAATAGTTCTTGATTCCAACTTTCTTTCATTAGGCTTATAAGGCCTTGCTTCAGCTGGACAACCCAAATATGTAAATGCCTTATGTTAGGTTTCATTCTTGTCCATAGCTCATAGGGGGTTTTGGTCACTGCCTTAGTTGGAACCCTATTAAGGATATAAACTGCAAACTTTAATGCTTTTCCCCAAAGTGACCCAGGTAAAGAAGAATGACTAATCATGCTTCTCACCATACCTTAAGAGTCTTATTTCTTCTCTCCACAACACCATTCATGCTAGGTTTGCCTGACATTGTATATTGTGGGACAATTCCACATTCCTTTAGGAAGTTAGCAAAAGGTCTTGGACGTTGTTCTCCCGATCCATAAGATCTATCATAATATTCAGCACCATGATCAGATCTAATAGCCTTAATTTTCTTGCCTAGTTGAAGCTCAACTTCGGCTTTATATTGTTTGAACATATCCAGAGATTGTGACTTCTTATGAATCAAGTATAGGTAACCATATCTTGAATAGTCGTCTATGAACGTAATAAAATATTGTTAACCATTCCAAGAGGCAGTAGGGAATGACCCACAAATATCTGTGTGAATTAGTTCTAAGACATCGATGACTCTAATGGCACCTACTTTCTTTGTGTTTGTCTGTTTCCCCTTAATGCATTCAATACAAACTTGAAAATCATTCAGATCAAGGGGTCCAAGAATTCCATCATCCATAAGCCTCTTAATTCTCATTTTAGAGATATGATCTAGGCGCTTGTGCCAAAGAGTAGCAGAATTCTTATTTAACTTTCGCTTTGTACCTCGCTCACTAGAGTGCAAAATTTCATTATCAAAAGTAATAGTATCAAGCATATAAAGATTATCAATTAAAGAACCAGTTCCAATAACATTTGAATTTAGAGACATACTAACTTTATTATTTCCAAAGGAACAAAAATAACCATATTTGTCCAAACTAGAAATAGAAATCAAATTTCGTCTAAATAACAATGCAACATAAGTCTCAATCAAATCCAAATGAACACCAGTCTTTAATAATAATCTGAATTTCCCAATAGCTTCTACCAAAACTTTCTTGCCATTGTCCACAAAGATGTATTTTTCAGCATCATTTGGCGGTCGGCTCCACAGACAACCTTGTATAGACATATTTATGTGAGTAGTAGCAGCAGAATCTACCCATCAAGTATCTTTAGGTACATAAACTAAATTAACTTAAGAAAACACAAAAGCAATAGTTTTACCCTTCTTTTGACGTCATGCAGCATACTTGGAACACTGTTTCTTCATGTGTTCAGTCTTCTTGCAAAAATAGCAGGTAAATTCCTTATCCTGCTTCTTTTCTTCTTCAACATGGGTGATTCATCTGCAGTGTCCTTAGCTCTCTTCTTTTTCTTATTATGAGAGGTTGATGTCAAGTAAGCACTGTCAGTCTTTTCTCGTTGAAGCCTTTCTTCCTCTTACACATAGTGAGCAATGAGCTCATTAAGAGTCCATTTATCCTTTTGTGTGTTGTAATTCACTACAAATTGACTGTATTGTGCAGGAAGAGAAATGAGAACCAAGCGCACAAGCCAATAATCAGATAGCTCTAACTTTAGTGCCTTGAGTTTTCCAGCAAGATTAGACATCTCAATAATGTACTCCTTTATGTTCTCATTTCCTTTATACTTCATGGTTACGATTTTTGCTAAAGTGTTACTCATTTTCGCTTTTTAATTTTTAGCAAAATATTGCTCAATTTCTTTGAGGAACTTCCTATCATCAATGCTTTCAGTAATAAAGTCTTGAAACACCTCTGGAATGGAGCGTTTCATGATCATCAGACTCATTCGGTTAGAGTGCTCCCACTTATCTATGTAATCCAAAATTGGATTTTCCGGAGTGAAAGTGGGTTTCTCCATCCTTAGCGCAAGGTCTAGATCCATGCAACCAAGAACAATTTCCACATTCTCTTTCCATAATTTAAAGTTCATCTCGTTCAACATAGGAATCATGTTCACTTGAGCAACATAACCAACACTAGCAGCAGTTACTGTATAGAGAATAAATAAGATAACATATTTAGCATCCATGTCATACAAAATGCATAATTAAAATAAAATGCATATACATGGCATTAACAAACAATCCAAATCAACGTGGGCTCATTTACAAGATACCTAACACAACATTAACATTTGATCTTTGGACCAAAAATATCAATTTGTAAGTGGTACTCTCAACGCAATAATCAAGCATTAACAATAAATTCTGTCAAGTTATAGTCTTCCTTTGGACCAATTACTGCTTACATGAAAATCTTTATAATGTCACATATTTATTACCACATGTGTATATATATATATATATATATATATATATTACTAGGCCAAATAATAATCTTCCTTTGGGCCGATGATTATTCGCATAAATAACAAATATACTCATCTTTATACTTCACAATAAGGGATTATCCACAACATAGGTTACTTTGGCAACAATATTGTTTCAACCAATTTATTATAAAATACAAGACAATTAAAAGTAGTAATAATTAAATAAAACAAACATAAATCAAAGGTTTATTTTATTTAATTAAATTTCTAAGTTCCTTAATTTTATCGCTCTCAATTTTCAGAATATGATTATAATAAAATTATCCAAACTTTATTATAATGAATTGAATGTTATTCTTGATAACAAATTTAATTGCTGACAATATATTCTTTAAAAAAATGTGATGTGATAATCGATTACCATCATTCGTAATCGATTACATAGCCCATTTGAAAAAGCCTGCTTTGCTGCTTTAATCGATTACCATTCTTTGTAATCGATTACACATGCTATTTTCTGAAACTGAACTTTTCTGATTTAATCGATTACAGTTCGGTTTAATCGATTATTTTGTTCGTTGTTGAAACCCAGAATGTGTCTTGAACACTTTAATCGATTAAGTGACAATTTAATCGATTAGATATGTGTTTTAATCGATTATTTGGCATGTGTAATCGATTACATGTTGTTACAAAATTCTGTTATAAGTAGAAGGAAGGCTTGGCTTGTTTTCTAACTTGAACACTTCGTATTTTCTGAGCATACACAAGCCTTCTAAGAGCTTGAAAGTGATTTTCTGGGTTCTCTAACTTCTTGTCTCATTCTTTAATCATCATGAGATACTGAATGATTTTTGGGCAAGAAACTTCAAGAGTTTAATGGAGAGCATGTTCTAAAATTCTATTTTCTGTTGTTCAACCTTGATTGGTAATTCATATGCATTCACATTCATTGGATCATCAGGTTGTTTCTCTCCATAATCTTTGATTGTAATTTTGTTTTGGAATTTCTGTTATTTAATGCTATTGTAAGTGGGTTCTTGAAGCTTTGGCTAGAGTAGTGTTCTCTAGGAAAGAACAGAGTAGTGTTCTCTGGTTCTTGTTCCTTAGAAGTCTAATAGGGTTTTAGATTTCTATTCTTTATCTAGTGTTGATAAAGAGAGGTTGTTGTAAAGCTTGTAAGAACAGAAATTTATAATAGTGAAACTCTAATCTAGTGTTGATTAGAAGAAATTGGATGTAACTTCTATTGTGAAGTGAACCCGTATAAATTGCTTGTGTTGATTTTCTTTATCTCTATCTCTACAAGTCATCTTGTTCCTTTGTTCTTGGTTTCATTATCATTACCCAACAAGTTCTATTTTGAGCTATTGGTTTCTTGAGCTGAGTAATTTGATTGAGTAAAAGCATTCTTGGTTTTAAAAGTGATAAAAATCCTTAACTCTGATTTGATTAATAAATTTTAAAAGACCAAGTTTCAACCAATTCACCCCCCCTCTTGGTTATTGTGGGTATTCCTATTATTTTCATGCTAATCTTAGGTACCACAACATAGAGAAATCCACATTCAGAACACATCGTTTCATGCCAACATTAACATGCATAGCATCATAAGTGGTATCATTTTGCAAATTAATATAGAAAAAATCATATTGCAATTCAATCCACCATGTGTTATGATTAATCATATTAGATTCATAACAAACTAAAGAGGTAGGCATACCTTTCTTTTCCAAACCATAGCTTGAACTTAGGACAATCTTTCTTCATGTGCCCCTTCCTTTTATAGAAGAAACACTGGATTCTTTCTTAATTCCAGCTTGATGTGCCATTTTACCACTTTCCTTGTTCTTATGGCCTTTCTTACTATCCTTCCTTTCAGTTGTCATAAGAGAAATCTTTCCTTGTTCTAACTGCAACCTCCCCTCTTCTTGAACACATATGGTCATGAATTCATTAATAGACCATTTGTCTTTTTGTGTGTTGTCAGATATTTTAAGGGACCATATGATGTTGGGAGAGTATTCATAATGAAATGCACCAGAAAAAAGTCAGACATGTCCACCTCTAGAGTTTTAAGTTGAGCTGTAATATCCCTCATCTGCATGGTGTGTTCACGCACACCCCTCAGAGTATTGAGCTTCATGGAAGAAAATTTCATTATTAAGGTATTGGCCAATGTCTTCCCTAAAGTCTCAAATTGTTCATCAATGTACTTCAGGAGCACTTTCACATTGTCATACTGTTCAACTGAGCCCTTAATATCAACCTATATTTTAGTCTTAATAAACATCGCACAGAGTCAGTTGGATCTTTCCCATTTCTCATACAGATCCATCTCCTCTGATTCACTGTTCTTTGTAATTGTTGGTGACTCAACTTTCTTGATAGCATAATCAATGTCCATATACACTAACGTTAATAGAATCATTTCTTTTCATATAGAAAAATAATTTCCTCTCAATTTCGGGACATCAATTGTATTAATAGGTTGTATAGTTGCAAAATAATTCAACATATATACTTATCATTAAAATTTGAGGCGAAATAATGTATCATGTTTTACTAATGTACATCATGCTTATAAAATTATGAATTTAACGACATAAAATTTGCTTGTGGGCTAAATTTTAATTCAATTAAATTCACATAAACATTATGATAAAACTATCAAGTTATATTTCTTGATTCCTGTGGGCAAATAATTTAATATATTATCCTAGTTAATCATACAAAAATATAATAGAAATTCCTGTGAGATAATTTCTACTATATTATATGATGATTAATTACAATTAATATCATCTACCTTATGTGATCTAAAAATTCTTAATATATAATTTAAATAATTAAAGTTATTGTGGCTAGGCTTTAATTAATTAAATTATAAAGATCACTAAATATTATATAATTTTCAAAATTAATGTTACTGTAATTAACCATAAACAATAAAATTAAATAATCAATCATTTAGATTAATCAACTTAATACTACATGTATAGGAAAATATAAATTAATACATGTAATGACAGAATAACAATAGATCATGTGAACATATATTACAAAATTGTCATTAGTTTAATTGGCAAAATGCTTTATAGTCATTTATTTTGTTACAGGTTCAATTCCCATCTAGTGCATTTTATTTTATTTTATTTTGAATTCTTGAATTGCCAAGTCATGAATAAATCATATTGTGCACTTCAAGATCAAGATATAATATAATGATAAATAAAAATCTCATATATAATTGCATAATTGAAACATAATATGATGCATTTGATTTAATATATATGCATAGAATAAACTTTTCCATAATATATTCATGCATAAAACAAATCAAAACTCTAAAATTACAAAATTAAACAGGAACACATAAGATATAAAAGATAGAAAAAACGAATGACTATCATTTAATCTTAAATAGCTTAGTAGTTTGTGCGAGTTTTACTAAAAGGATGGACGTGGGTTCGAGACCCAGCAAGCGCTCCGAATATGAGTTGCAATTGTCCATGAGTTAAGTAATCTGTGATTACTTTGTAATCTTCTAAGCTCTAGTTCTAATGCACAAATGGTGTATTGCATATATTTCAGAGTGAGCTCAGGGATCCCAAACATACACTATATATAGAACTAACTCAAACCATCATAAAGTTAGTTGTTATGTACACAAGACGTGGGTTGTTATAAAAAATATTGAAATATTGAAAACTGCTAAAATAATGGGATAGTAGGTTTTTCAGTTTAAGTTAGTGGACCACTTTATGACTTAGTATTGGTTGGTTGCCAAGATTATAGGAACTAACATAATAGTCCCTTTCTCAAACTTTATAAAGTGACATGTCAGATTGGTCTCGCATAGGTGACAATGGGTGCTCGCTTAAGCGAGCCAGTTCATGAAAGTCCATGGTCTCTTGATGCTTACTTGCTGAATCGAGAATGATGCCTTTAACGAGCCTTCATGTAGCTTTCTAACCTTCATTTGTTTAAGTGACAATGATGTCTCACTTAAGCAACTCTTCATCTTCAAGGATATTGCACTTCAAAACTTCCTTTTTATCTCCATGAGTAGCATCACAATTTCACCTTTGTTTCTACTTGAAAATAAACCTAATTTAGTTAAAATAAACAAATTAACTAACTAAACTACATGCTATATACTTATTACAAAATAAAAACTTACTAAAAAGGAACAAACATAGCTCTAAATTGTAGAAAATATTGTAATGTAATTGCTTCTACATCATGACAAAAGTAAGGAATGTATCAAATTAATCATGTACATAGTAATAAATGTAATTACCAGAAGTCACAGAGCCTGTATGGATATAAGGTTATGAATGTTTTTGAGATTTTTTTTTATTGAAAAAAGTTCTATGTTTCCAGTAGAAAAGCTGTCAAAAGCACTTGTGGCTAAGGGTGGATTAGATTTTTAAGAATCCAATCCACATTCATTCCATATTTACTTAAATGGATTAGATCTTAAATCTATAATCATATTTAAAAAAAACAATTTGGATTCAAAATCCAATCTATTTAAGTGGATATGGATTAGATCATATCCAATTTATATCCACTTAAATATTATAAGGATTTGTTTACAAATTTTAGTAATTAAATGCTAAAAAATGAAAACTTAGTACATGTCCATTTTTAAGAGCTATTTTTAACCAATCTTGTCAAGACTATTTTTTATCAATCTTTGTTAGGGTATTTTCGACCTACCTCAATCAGAACAATTTCGGCAGACATCAATCTAGACATTTTTAGACTGAAATCAACCATAACTATTTTTTGACTTGACACTAATCAATGCATTTTCGATTGACATTTATCAATGATGTTTTTTTGATCGATCTTAGGTAGAATTATTTTTTGGTTGAAGTCGACTAAAATTTTTAGTCAATGTCGGTCGGTGATATTTTTCATAAAAAAAATTATTCGCGTGCTCACGTAACATAACATTAACATAGGATCTTGTCCACGTGCATGCTTGCTACTTTTGTGTCTTTCCCTTTTTCTTTCTTTTCCTTAAAAAAACTTTACCAAAAATATTATTACAGTAAATATTTTTTTGTCATGAAATATTTACAGATTTTTTTAATGACCAATAATTTTTATTTAGAATCTAATCAACTCCATTTAATTAAGTTTTTTAATATTTATTTATTTATAATATCAAATAAAAAATTTAAATTTAATTTCATTCAAACCCACAAATGTTGGTGTAAATATTTTATATTTTATATGTAATTAAATTATTAATTAAATTAATCTTTTAAAAACATAAATTATCATCCTATCCACTAAAAATCGAAAACATTATCATATTATTTACTAAAATAATTGAACAACCAATATATGGCTATTTAATTTATTGGTAGATAAATTTTTCAAAGAAAATATATAATTTTTATATATTGATAAGTCTTTGAAAAATTAAAATAGTGATCCAAATAACTTTTAAGAGACTAATCTAAAATAAAAATAATAGATCTAATTAAATCTCAAACTTAAATCTAAAATTTTTATTTTACAAATATCAAACTTTTATAACTTAAAATGCTAAAGCAACAAACTTTTTAATATACCGTATAGAAAGTTAAACTTTTGATTGATATTGGTAGTCAAATCTTAAATAATAATTTTAATATAATATTATTAAAAATAAAGTTGGTTAACCTTCTAAATTAAATAGAAGATGGTGGCAAACCGACACCCTGCAACCTTCATAAATAAACCACCACCGTCACCTTCTTGATGGAGGTCTTCTTTTGGTCAGATATGAAAAAGATGTTTATGTTTGAAAAAGAAAAACAGATCTTGTGCGTTTTGGTTGTAGGTGCAGCGGATGAAGCAGAGGAGGTTGTAGTAGCTGAAGATGATGGCGCGGTCGGAGTCCTAGAACTCATTGTCGAAACCTACAACAAATCCAACCAAAAATGCAAAAGAACTATCAACCCGCAACAAGAGGTTGTATGGAAATTGGGGAGTCTAAAAGATGTCCAAATGGATTTTGGATTTTCCACTTAAAATATGTATGAAAAGAAAATGAATTTTAGATTTATAAATGAATATAAAATATAAATATGATAAAAAAATATGATCCATTAAAAATAATAAAAATGGATTGAATCAGATTAGTTATTAGATTAGATTTGGATATTAAATTTGTTTATCTGTTCATCGTTATTTCTGACTTGTATCCAAATAGGTCCATAATATAATACTTGTTTATAACCACATATAATTAGTAGAATCCTTTTTTGTTGAAGGACACAATCACACACAATTCCATCTCTTTTGCTGGTGTTTTCTTGTTATTTCACCTATTAGTTTCCAAGCACCAATAAAAGAATTTTTACAAAATTTCATACATACTGTTTAATCAACTAAATTTTTATTTAGAAGACTCAATTAACTAAGTCAGTTAAACTTCTTTAGTAAGAAATGTTTTGGTTTAATAAAACTTTTTAAACTTACAAAAATTAGAAATTCGGGTAAGAAAGCAAAATTATATTTCAGTCAAACTTTAATTTCTACATTTTGAGGGAGAAGGAATATCTGTATGGTGGCATGGAATAAGAGTTTTTCACCCAAAGATACATAAAAAAAATATTTTGCAAAACATACATGTTACAATTTTATTTACCAAAACATATATTTTACTATTCACAATGTAAATTCGGGTTGGAGGACCCGAATTTACAATGTGATTTTAAAAAAAAAATCAAAACTCATTTAAGAATTTGGATCCCTCAACCCAAATTCTTAACCAGATTGTTTTTAAGATAATAATAAATAAATAATTTAATTTGAAATAATAAAATTAAAGAATATAAATAAGAAAAAATTAATTCCAAATTGTATTTAAACATGTGTACTTGCACATAATAATAATTTAATTTTGATAATTAATATTGTACTACATAAATATTTTTATTATAAAATTATAATATAATGAAAGTCTGAGATAAAAAAATATTATAAGATAACTTTTTTAACGATTGATGACTTATTTTAAAATATATTAGCAAAAAAATGAAAATAATATATTAAAGAAGATAAGAAATTGACAAAATTCATAAAATGAAGATTAAATTAAAGCATATAACTTTATAACATAAATAGTAAACAAAAGCAGAAGATTAAATTGCTTGACTAGCACTTTCAGGATGGTGAGGACATGTATTTTTTGAATGGCCTACTAGTCTGCAGGTTGAGCAACGTTTTGGTTGACCTCTTTCTCTGTCATCCATATTAGTATGTATTCTTGTTGATATTAGTCAACATTTTTTATTTCTCCTCTTGGCTGGATTGGCACATAATTGTGGTCCTTCATATGGTGGCCAATAATCATGATGACAGATGCCTGCTAACGGGACTTTGTACACATAGTAGTCCAATGTGTACATTGGATGTACATATTGCAAGTAATCTATATTGATGTGCTTACATGCAGCAATGATATGTGCACATGGCATGTGTAGCTTTTGAGGCTTCCCACAACCACATGCTCTTTGATCCAGCCTCACAGTGAATTTTTCCATGTGACGCCTCTCTTTCGAATTCACTTTTTCCTCAACTTGAAACTCAAATCTTTGGCAGTCAAATTGCTTAACGAAGTGAGTGTTAGACTTCATTTCTTATTCAGTGATGAAGTTGTACGCAATGAGTGTGTAAACTTGTCCGGAGGCAATCATTACATTAGCTTGAGTCCCACGGTCGATGAAATATTTGTTCAACTCCTCAAACTAATAGTTAAAAATAAAAAAAAACTAAGTTTTCGACACTAAAACCAAAGTTTAAGTGGACATGTTATGAAATTTATAAAATTTATTTCCAATACAATAAAAAAATCTGTGACAAATTTATTTTATAGTTTTGACGACAAAGAATAAAAAAAAATAGTGTACTAGTTTCATGAAGAAGGGTCTCAAACTAATTGTTAAAAATATAAAAAACTAAGTTTTCGACACTAAAAACAAAGTTTAAGTGGACATGTTATGAAATTTATAAAATTTATCTCCTATACAATAAAAAAAATCTGTGGAAAATTTATTTCATAGTTTTGACGTAAAAGAATCCAAAAAAATATATATCGTGTACCAGTTTCATGAAGAATGACCTCAAATTAATATTCAAAAATCAAGAAAACTATGTTTTGACACTAAAACCAAAGTTTAAGTATACATAATATGCAATTTATAAAATTTATGTCCAATATAATAAAAAAATTGTGGCAAATTTATTTCATAGTTTTGATGTAAAAGAATCCAAAAAAAAATATATCGTGTACCAGTTTCATGAAGAAGGACCTCAAATTAATAGTTAAAAATATTAAAAAAAAACTATGTTTTCGACACTAAAAAAAAAGTTTAAGTGGACATAATATGCAATTTATAAAATTTATGTCCGATACAATAAAAAATGTGTGGCAAATGTATTTCATAGTTTTGACGTCAAAGAATTCAAAAAAATATATTGTGTACTAGTTTCATGAAGAAGGACCTTAAATTTAAGTCTGAAAGTAATAATGGATGTTTGGTGAACCATGTACTAGAGTAAAATGACATTCGAAATTGACAAAAAAATTTAATTTACCAAAGTCTCTGAAAAAAATAATAGATACTTCACCAATAAAACTGACATTGAATTAACAACTCAATTTAAATTTAAGGTCTGAAAACAATAATGAACTGTTACACGATGTGGAAGGGTAAAATCACAGTCGAAATTGACAATATATGCACTATATCGATAAAAGAGAAATTTGAATAATGACATGTCTCAATTAGGGGTGTTCGCAGGTCGATTCAGATCGGTTTTGACCAAATTTAGGATCCAACTCAATCAAATTTGAATGGTTCGCTTCGGTTTTCAGAAGAAAAAAAAAATTGAAACCCAACCCAACCCGTACATGAACAATTCGGTTCGGTTCGGATCACCGGGTTACCCATTTAATTTTTTTAAAAAAACTACTATTTTATATCACGATTCTTTCAAATATCTCATACAATTATCACAACATTATCAAATGTATGAAAATAGTAAAATTGATTCATTTAATACCATCAACATAATATTTTAAAATAAACTTATAATTGGGTAAAAAATCACAACATCCAAATTGGATAATCAATCCAATGGACAACTCCACTATGATAATTTTGTGTACAAGAGTTCCTAGTATCCTAGTTTCCTAGTCTACCCTTACACAACAAGTATCCCAACTGGTATACTTGTTTTCCAACAAAAAGCTCTAGTCTCAATTCACCAAGAATAGAGACAAACTGATATCTTTATTTTCCAGCCAGACTGGTATCCTAGTTTCCCAGCCAAAAGTCGCACGTCTCAATTTATCAAGAACAAAGACAAAATTGGTATCCTAGTTTCCCAACTGCGACCTTTTCCAAAATCAAGAAGAAGAATACAATAAAATAGTTACTTTTATGCTTCTCTTCCTTAAGAAAATATGTACCTTTAAATCCTAATGAAGAGTTGAAGAATCAAACTTGTCAAACACTTCTATATCATCTCACAACAATTCTCTCAATGATGCAAACATAAACTCCCTAAAACTCTAATATTATTTGGAATGGAATGCATACATGAACACCAAAATATGTTTCTATTTATATAAAAATATGATTTTAACCAATTTTTGAATGCAATCCTAAATATATTCTATCATATTATCCAATGTAATCTTAAAGATATTCTATTATATTATACAATGCAATCTTAAAAATATTTTATCCTATTTTTTAATGCAATATTAAAAAATATTCTATCATATTTTTTAGTGCAATTTAAACATTTACAATACCACACCTTTTTATTGTCAAATTATTTTTTAATTTTAATATATATATATATAAATAAATAATAAAATTTATATTACTATTATGGGTTCACGGATTAAGTCATCAGGTCAACAGATCTGTAAATTTAAACCCGTGACCCAACCCATACATGAACGGTTTTGATCAGTTTGGTTCGATTTTGACCTAAATATATAAATGACCCAACACAAACTGTTCGGATCAGTTCGGGTTCACGGGTGACCCGTACCCGTGAACACCCCTAGTCTCAATCAACATTGGATTCCAAAAAGCATCTATCAGAAAGACAATTCCAACCTTATGAGATTTCAATACACATCAACGGGGCAAATATTCAAACAACTATAAATAATACAAAACACCCTTAACACAACCACACACTTTCACACAACATACCTTCACAAACCAAATTCAATCTCAATACTATGACATTCTTAGGAAAAACAAGCACTCAAACCATTACTAAATCCAAATTAGCATTCATTTTTCCAAATGGATTGATCAAACACAACCAAACTAGTGTTTCTTTTCAATGTCCTACTCCAATACCAATGCGATTTTCTAATGAGTGTTCTTTTCAATCACTCAAGAGTAGAATGCACAATACCCTTCTGCTAACCAATGATCAATTTGTGCATGAAATCTACTACTAACAGCCATTCACAGATGTAGGTTATCAATATTTTTTCATTCTCTGCAACTGACAAATGATGATGATGTTTGCACAATATTAATGTGCAATGAGCAATACTCGTGTATTGGCCCTATAGAATTATTATGTACCATTAATAGAACATTCGATGGTATACTCAACCTACTTTGATCCACCATCAGTCCTACTCATGATGCAATGCTATATTACAACGGCAAGTGGAACATACCACGATAAGGTGATTTTGTGGGTTACTCCTTCACTGGAACAAATCCAATAAGATTTGAAATTCCTTTAGATGCAACATCGAAACACTCAAGGATGTCATCAAACACGTTGTGCCTGTAGGGGTTCCCCCTTATGGAATTCATAAATCACATGTGGTCAGAAAATTATTTTTTCTACAGCCAAGCCATGCAGAATATTTAGAAAAAGTAATCGAATATGAAATAATAGAGTTGAAAAGCAATGAAGATGTGTTAAAGGTATTAGAAGAATCCAACTAATGAAAACGTTTTTGTCTAATAGAAATTTTAGCTACTTTTAACAAACCAGTAACCCAACAAGCCCCAATAATCGATCAACATGTTGCAATAATCAATGCAGGTGTTGAGCATGATGAACAACTCACTAGAATGATTCAAATGGAAGAAGACATGTCCGCTACACAACATCTTTCAAACTATGATTAGTTTGGTTATTTTCGTATTTCAATTGTTATTGTTAGAACGTTCCGTTATATTTTTTTTATGTTCTATTTATTATGTTTGTCTCTCTGTCTCTCATCTCAATTACTATAGTGATTTAATTTCAATGTATATATACTAACTATTTATTCATGGTGTTTTTAATTATTTCTATGTATAATTTCTTTTAATTATTTCCCCTTTTTAATTTTATTTTCTCTGTATAATATAGCTGCATGTACTAATTAATTTTTCTCATTTTTTTCACAGTGAATAATCAATATTATTTATCATAATTTAAGAAAATATAAATATTAAATTATCATTTTTGTATATTATATATTTTAATAAAAATCTTAAAAATGGCATAAAACAAATAAATTATTATTATGTACAAGTACACATGTTTAAATACTACTTAGAATTAATTTTTTCTTATTTATATTCTTTAATTTTATTATTTTCAAATTAAATTCTTTATTCATTTATTATTATCTTAAAAAAAACTAGTTAAGAATTCAGGTGGGAGGACCAAAATTCTTACTTGGGTTTTGAATTTAAAAAAAAAAATCACTGTGTAAATTTGGATCTCCCCAATCCCAATTTACATTATAATAGTAAACATGTATGTTTTGGTAAATAAGATTGCAACATGTATGTTTGGATAAATATTTTTTTTATGTATCTTTTGGGAGTTTTTCACCAAATGATACATAAAAAAAATAATATTTACCAAAACATACATGTACCAGTTTTATTTACCCAATGGTACATGTTTATTATTCATTGTATTTTTTAAAAAAATTTAAAACCCAATTAAGAATTCGAGTCCTCCCAACTTGAATTCTTAACTTATTTGTTATTTAAAAGATAATAAAATAATAAAAAAATTATTAGAAAATAATAAAAATTAAAGAATGTAAATAAGGGATAAATTAATTGTAAGTAGTATTTTAACATGTGTATTTGCACATGATAATTATTTAATTTTGATAATTAATATTGTAATACATAAATATTTTTATTATAAAATTATAATATAATGAAAGTCTGAGTTAAAAAATGTTATAAGATAATTTATTTTAACTATTGATGACTTATTTAAAAATATTTTTAAAAAGATATTATCAAAAGATGAAAATAATATATTAAAGAAGATAAGAAATTGACAAAATCTTTATTGAAAATAATATATTTGAAAAACGATGAACACGTGTTAAAGGTGTTAACAAAATTCAATTATTGGAAACGATTTTGTCCAATATAAATGTTAGTTATTTTTAACAAACCAGTAACCCAACAAGTCCCAATAACCGATCAACATGTTGCAATAATCGAGTATATATTGTGCATGATGAACAACTACTACAATGATTATGGAAGAAGACATCAACTGCACAACATCTTTCAAACTATGATTAGTTTGTTATTTTCGTATTTCAATTGTTATTGTTAGAACGTTTAGTTGTTTTCGTCTTATTATATTTTGCTTATTATGTTTGTCTCTCTGTCTCTCATCTCAGTTATCGTAATATTTTAATTTATCTGTATAATATAATAGATACATACTAACTATTTATTCACTGCGTTTTTAATCAATTTGGTTTTTAATTATTTCTCCTTTTTATTTTATTTTTCTCTAAATAATATAGCTAAGATATACTAATTAATTTTTCTCATTTTTTCACAGTCAATAATCAACATTATTTATCACAACTTAAACAAATATAAATATTAATTTATATTAAATTATCATTTTTGTACTTTATATATTTTAATATAAATCTTAAAAAATTGCATTAAAAAAATAAAACATTAATTTATTCTTATTTACATTCTTTAATTGTATTATTTTCAAATAAAATTATTAATTTTTATTATTTTCGAATAAATTATTTCTTTTATTATTTTATGATCTTTAAAAAAAACAAATTAAGAATTCTAATTGGAGAGATCCGAATTTTTAACTAGATTTTAGAATTAAAAAAAATTAAGTGTAAATTTGGATCTCCCAACCTAAATATACACTATATTTTTGTAAATAAAATTAATACATATATATTTTTATAAATATTATTTTTTTATGTATCATTTTGTGAAAAATCTATCTTTTAAGTGAAAATCTCCATATGGAATGAAGATATATAAGTACTACTAGTACGTTTATTACAACTGTTTCGGAACACACTTTAATAAATTCGCGCTAAACTTCTCTTCCAGCTGTACGTTCGAGACTTGGTCACAAGTACTCCGTACTAAAAAAGCATGGGACCGGAGATGGCTCTTAGGACTAAAATAATTTGACATGATAAGTTGATAACTAAGAAAATTATAGTGAGTGACATTATCTACAAAAATGGCAAAACAAAGTTATTTTCTTTTAGAGACACAAAAACAAAACCATATACGATGATGATTTCTAACTACAATTGATTAAACCATCCTCACTCACCTGCAAGGATAGTATCATATAGATAGATTGGAAGAACTAATCGAAGGCTTTGCATATAAAAAAGGAAAACCAAATAAGGAGTCATAAACCAGAGTTCAGAAATGAACAGGAAATTAATAAAAAAGACTTCACTATCTTTCCTCCAATATTTACAACTTCAGAATACAATATTGCATATCCCCAACCTCAAATATAGATATGTATGTATACATTTAAAATATCCTATAATGTAGCTATTTATAACAGAGAGAAATGATAATTTGGTGCATACATGTTGATCTCATTATTTAAAAACCAATTTCTGGTCACGAGCTTGACTGTGACGTCAAGATTTTTAAGTGTCTGTGATCACTACACAATTGCATTATGGTGCATACATGTTGATCTCATTATATTTATCTGCAATTTATTACGATATCAAGAAATACAAAGAAACCTTAATCGCAAATGCAATTTAAAACCTTGTTTGCAAGTAATTTCTCATCTGTAAGACTTGAGCATGGCTCCACAGAAAGTGCACATAATAGCCTTCCAAGATTTCCAATAGAAAGGAACAAAGCAAAATCTCGTTTGCGTAATCATGTCTGCCACACTGGCGCCGCCGCCGCACCGCGAGCACGACCCCGCCACCGGCTTGCTCCGCTTCACTTTCTTTGTCTGATCCACAAGAAAACAAAAGCACACCATGTTTTCCAACAACGTTGTCACTGAATCTCTTGCTTTTTTTATATTGGAAGAATACTAGAAGATTTTCAACAACTCACGCTCACGCTGCTTTAAGAAAAAACAGAAGCAAAACGTGTTCTGAAGTACCTCTCCTCTCCCAGGTTGTTGCTCCAAGGTTTTAGGCTATGAATTGAAGGATGCTTTTATGATTTGGGGAATTGGGTGCTTTCAAGATTTTATAGAGGAAACAGAGAACTGAGAAAAAGAGGTTCGTTAAAAGGTCAACTGTATGGGCGATTTTGGGCCGTTGGATGCCTAACGCGTGTCGCGGTGGAATTGAATGGATTGGACAGGTGTTGAAATCGGAATGGTGTGCCAATGATTGTGGTCATGTAATTGGCGCGGGAGACCTACTCGGTTCAGGTATATTGCGTGGATGATTACCACGTGGACGCTCAAGATGAGTTTGTGTAAATGAGAGGATGGGGATAGAAAGAAGTATTCAGAATTTGAGGAAAGGAAAGAGAGTTTACTATGGTCTACAACTCTATGTATAAAATCTCGCTCTAGTACTTTGAGCTGTATTTTTTTGTTTAACACGTTACATGTATTATTCAAAGAGTAATTGATTTAGGTTGAAGAATTTGGCTGTTGGCAAACTAATAAGTCTCTTCTTTAAATTATTATTTTTTTCTTCATTTATAAATATTTCATTCATTAGAGTTAGAGTTATCATATTTTACAACATAAGAGTATATTAGGCCGATTTATTGAATAGAAGTATTTTTTTATTAATTACTATTTGGGGGTATTTTTCAAATAATTTACAAAAAAAGGATAAATCATAATAGATTTTATCACTTTTCTAAGTGAAGTTGTAAATCTATTTACAATTTAAATTTTTTGATTTTATTGAATTGAAGTTGTATACTTATTCACGACTCCTTTGTAATTTAATATTTTGAAAATATGACTTACAAGTTGTAAAATGGAGTCATAAATAAATATACAGTCTTAATTATTTTTCTTTTATCTTGTATACGACTTCAAAATCAAAGTCGTATTTGTTTATATATATATGGAAGTCGCACGTCCATTTACGATTTCCTTATTAATTTTTTTTTATTTTTGTTGAAGTCGTAACGAACTTTACAACTTGGTTTTAAAAAAAAATCTATGTTTTGTTTTGTTAACGTTTTGGTTTCTTATTTTTTTTAATTTTTTGTTTAACTTTTTTAATTATTTTGTTTAGTAAATTTACGTTTGTGGTTTCTTATTTTTGTAAAAAAATTTCTTTAATACTTTTAATTCTTTTGTATAATAAATGTTAATAAAAATATTTTTTATTTAAGAATTTACTAATTAATATATCTTTAATTTTTGTTTGATTTAATATTTTGTATATTTTTTTTATGTTTTTATTTAATATTAACATTAAAAGATAATATTGTTTTTTAAAGTTTCTGTTTTGGTTTGTTATTTATTTATTTTTATTTTAATTGTTGTTTTGTATTTTTTATTATAAAAATCATCTTATTGTATAATTTAGAAATTTACAAATTAATACATGTTTAATTAAGGTATTATATGATTTTATTTAATATATTTTACAATTTTTGTATTGATGTTAAGATTTTTATTTTAAAAGAATTAAATTAAAATTTTATAATAATATTCAATTATTGTTAAGAAAATTAAATATTTGAGACAATAATACCTTAATGATTTTTGTTAACAATTATGAGAATATTATCAAAATAATATAATTTAGTAATAAAAGTGATTGTTAAAATAAAAACAACATTTGTAATTAATATAAATGAACAATACAAATTAAATAAAAGTATAAAAACTATAAATGATATTAACTATTGACTTCCTTGTATGAACAATTACTGCGATTATATCTTTTAGTTCTACACAATGAACATTTCTTAGGCTTATTTGGAATTAGTTCGTCCATCTCATTATGTATACGAGTAGTGGCTGGCCTTCTCGATGTCTGTCGTCGTTTGAAGAATCAGACATAAAATATGAACCCACATATTGAGGCCATTGGTTTTCGCTTCCAAGGGAGTGAAAGTGATGTTGATAAACTTTGTAAATGTTTTCCAATTTATATACAGGATCAACAAAGTCATCGTAATTTAAATTGCAAGAAGAGCACGCTACAATTGCGTGCAAGCAAGGAATTCGAATGACCTGAAATTGTTCACAATCACATGACCATTCGTTCAATTTGACAGTGCATGTCATTGCTCATCGCCCAAGTCGCGTGTTTGCAATTTCTTGAACCTCAAACTCTCCTATTTCTCGAAGGTACATCCTCACATAATGTGAGGTTGCAATTTGTTGATTTTCTTGTAGCATGACAAATACCTCTTTAGAGTACCTATATCTTGCCTCTATCATGGCCATGATTTTCATGCCATTACTAACAAATAAATCATTTATTTTATTAAATGTTTCATTCACTAAGGTAGTAATAGGCAATGCTCAGACTCCTTTCAACACAGAATTCATACATTCGACAAGGTTGGTAGTCATATGGCCATACCATTTTCCTTCATCATATGCCTGAGTCCATTTATTCTTGGGAATTTGGTCCAACCAATCTGCTACTTGTGGAAACTCAGATTGCATTATGAGTAACTTTGCCTCAAATCGAGATTTTCTCAACTCATATCCTATGGCAAAAGAAAAAACAATAAGTATTAATTAGGTGAATAATGCAAGAATTTGATTTATGAAATGTTTAGAAGCTTACCCATATTTATGACTTGTTTTTTTAAGTCAAAATTCCTAAATTGTTTGTTAAAATTTGATGCAATGTGGCGAATGCAATAGACAGAAGAACATCCGGTGTAGTCCACCCTACTCTGTCTAATCGCAAAGCTGCTAGCAAACTCGTTCCCCTGTCTAAAATAATACACAAATTCTGTTGAGGTGTAACGTATCTCCTTAAATGATGCAAAAACCACATCCAAGCTTTTTGGCTCTCGCTCTCAACAATTGCAAAAGCAAGTGGAAAAATGTTTCTACTACCATCTTGTCCAATGGTAGTCAACAAAGTACCACAATATTTTCCAGTTAAAAATGTCCATCTACTTGCACAATTGGCTTGCAATATTTAAAGCCTTCAATGCATGGCTTAAAAGCCCAAAACACATAATTAAGAATCACCTTAAAAGTGTCATCCTCACCATCTTCCATTGAAATGGATGTTTTATATTTAACAATAGTACTTGGTAGAAAGTGTTGAACCGCTATCATCCATACAGGCAAATGCCTATATGATTTTTCCCAACTTCCAAAAGCTATTTCAAGTGTTTTTTGTTTAGTTGTCCATGTTTTTCTATATGTCACATTATAACCAAATTGTTGCATCATGTCTGAAATCAAGGTTTTTATTTGGAAACCAAGATTTGTTTTCACTAAGTGCACAATATTATGAGCAATAACAGATGAGTCTAACTTAACATGATCTTGTGATAAATGTGAAGTTGTGCAAGTATGAGTTCCAGTTATTTTTTTCATCTCCCACCTCCTACGTAACTTGTTAAACGATGCTCTAGCTCTCTAATAACAACCATTACCATATCCAGTACACTTAACAACATACTTGTCACTCTTATTTTCTTCAACATGAAAATGAAATGAATGTACAAAATGAAATTCCTTTATGGCATTCACCGCTGCTTGTTTTGATTCAAACATCATGCCTTCATAAAGGTCATTCATACTCTCACCCGCTCTGTTCCTATATGGATTTGAGTAGTGTAGATCTTCTGAAAGTTGACTATTAATTGTTTCAAAATACGAAGATGACTGACTTTTAGTTTGATTGCTTGCTTCTCCAGTTTCGTGAAATGAGTACTCTTCATCTTCACTAAATTTGCTAACGTTGTCTCTGACTATGGGTTCTTCGCCAGCCATCTGTGAGAAAATTTGATTGTAATTTGTTACTCAAAATGTGAAGGCATTAACATGGTAACGAAAATGTGATGATAAAATATGAAACATATTATCATAAACATACCTGGAAGATCGTAAAGAAGAAATTAATAGCAAACTTTAATACTATTTTGTGAAATTTTTAGGATGGTATTGTTAAATGAGGAAATACCAAGTGTTCGTTTAGAAGCTTGAAACGTGCCTTTATAATAAAGATCAATGAACATGAAGCAATGTGAATGATAAATCAAATCATAAAATTTCCATGAATAGTGTTTACTCCTTTATCCTGTACACACTTGACTTCCATGGACAGTTAAATGGTTTTTTTTTTTAAATAACTATGATACAAGATAAAAAGGTTAAAAAGTTTAATTACTACACAAAATATTAAAACCATGTTTTCTATAAAGTTACTACACCTAATTTTTATACCCTAACTATTACACTAAACTTTAAAACCATAATTTTTAAAACCACTAATTTTTGTACCACATTTCTTAAAACCTTAATTAGTATATTATGATTTTAACCCTACTTTTTAAGACCCTAATTACTACCATATTTTTTAAAAACCTAACTAATATAGTAAATGGTAAAACCATTTCTTAAAACCCCAATTACTACACTATTTTATCAAAAACCCTAATTTTAAAACCCCTAATTTTGTACCACATTTCTTAAAAGCCTAATTACTACAAAAAAAAATTTAAACACTATCTACTACATATAATGGTAAAACCATATCTAAAAAACCCTAATTACTAACAATATTTTATTTAATTCATTAAACCTAATTCACTATTCACAACACGACTTTAAAGTCGTGTGATATGTCATGACTTTAAAGTTGTGGTATCATCTACGACTTCCAAGCAACCATGGCCTCCATGCATGCTAATTTCGTACTCAAATCATCCCACTCCATATGACTTCTAAGTCGTGCTAAAATGGACGAGTTTGAAGTCGTTTAACCAAATACAACTTCTATGAAACAACTCCCCCCCCCCCCCCCCCCCCAAAAAAAAGAAAGCATAATAAATAGGATGCAGAACATCATTTAAGATTGGAAAAAATAATGGAACCATTATAAATAGGATCAACAACATGCATTAAAGATTGGAAAAAATAATGGAAGAAAGGACAAAGCGAGCTTGGTTCCTGAAACAATTATTGAACCAACTTACAGTATGAAATGGCTATTGCACATGCCTTGATAATATAATTGTTTTTAGGGTGTACATGATATAAAGAATGGTTTAGAGCAAGTTATAGCATAACATTATATGAGTTGAGCCACGTGAAACTTACAGTATGAAATGACCATACAAGTTGTGTTAAAAGAAAACAATAATGGAGCCACATGATTTGAACAAGTTTGAGTTGAAAAATGGTTCAACATAACTTTTGACCATACAAGTTGTGTTAAAAGAAAACAATAATGGAGCCACATGATTTGAACAAGTTTGAGTTGAAAAATGGTTCAACATAACTTTTGACATATAAATACAAAAGCTTACCCACGTGATTCTTACAAATGAATATGAATGTAAAGAAGAAAAATAAATGAAAGCATTTAAAGTATGGAAAAGACCATACAACTTTGTAAGTATTGTACTTCTGAGAGCCATGAAGTTGAATAGTTCGTAATAATTGAGCACACTAAACAATGTCATGCTTTTGAATGATAAGTCCAATCAATAATGGAAGTCACTTGAATTGGAAATAAGGTGGTAAAAATTATGAGATTCTCTATGGCTAAAGAAAAATAAATGAATAGTATGGGACTATTCATTGCTTTGAACGTAGCAATCCACATCAATAATGCCACAGTGTTTTAACTTGTTATTTCATTGTAGTAATATAATACACTATCTGAATGTAATTTTCATACACTTGTTTTTTCATTCACTAGCTTGCTTCTTCATCATTCTCATGAACCTTACTTCTTTTTCTCCAAGATCAGTTGTTTCACTCTTCTTTTAATTTATTCTTTTTTCTTCTTCTTAAGCAATGGAAAATACCCAATCTGGTGATCCTATTGATGAGTCTTTGTTGCGCTTACAAGACAATCATATTTCAAGCTTAGTATGGGAAGGCGAAGAAAGAATGATTCATCCAAGGTTGCATTCTGTCTGGGCTATGAGATATTTCGATCAGTTAGACAACCGTGTGAAAAACGCAATAATTGAAGCTGGCTTTGGTCGTATTATGACTATCGACCAAGTTGATATCAACCCGCATTTGGTAACTGTGTTGGTGGAACGTTGGAGAATAGAAACTCACATTTCATTTTCCAGATAGGGAGGCAACTATAAGGTTGCAAGATGTGGCATTGCAATTGGGCCTCAAAATTGACGGCCTACTAGTAACTGGTGTCATTATTTGGAGATGTACGTCAATGTTGTGAAGCCTTACTAGGAAAGACTCCACCAAACAAGTATGTAAAGGGAAAAATTATTTATTTAACTTGGTTGCAGCAAAATTTTCAGCAACTTCCTGTTGATGCTGATGATCTTGTCATTGCACAACATGCTAGAGCTCATATCATGATGCTCATAGGCGATTGTTTGATGCTAGATACATCTGGTGCACAGGTTCATTTTATTTATCTCCTTCTATTATCAAATTTGACTGAGGCAAGTCACTATAGTTGGGGCGCTGCAGTATTAGCTTCCCTTTATCGAGCACTAGATCGGGCTATAAATCCCTTACAAACTGAAATAGGTGGATGTTTGTTGCGCCTCCAATCATGGGTGTGGGATCATATTAAATGTGTTGCCCACAGATACATGCCCTATCTGATGAAGAAGTACAAGAAGGACTTGGATTTCCTCTTGCACGTAGGTGGTCTCGACTGATGAGCCAAACAAACATTCCCACCAATTCTGTCAGATTGATACGCGTGATATTTGACAGACTACATATGCATGAGGTTCGATTCTTAATATTCATGTTAAATATTTGTTTATGTTTCCTACTGGTAAAAACATGTGACAATATCACTCTTGTGGAAAATAAGGAACACTCACACTTAACCAAGAGGGGGGGTGAATTGGTTAACCATGGGAAATTAAAAATTTCTTTGTTCAATATCAGAGTTAAAATGCCCTTTGGATCTTTATCACAAAACCAAATGAATATCTTTATCCAAAACTTGTTATGCTTCAAATTTAAACACACAAAAAAAAAGAGTTCAACAAGAAATAATAAAGACTGCAGAAAACAAATCAAGAAGCAAGATTTATACTGGTTCACCTCAAAAACCTTTGAGGCTACATCCAGTTTCTTCTACTCAACACTAGAGTAGAGTTCCACTATTGCAACTATTTTTCTTACAAGTACTTACAAGCTTCTCTTCCTCAACCCTAGAAGAAGTTCAGAGATCTAAAACTCTATTAGATCCTTAGAAGTCAAACCCACACTGAGAAACCTACTCAGATGAACATGGAGAAACCCTATCTCCCTTGCAAGAAAACCCACTTACAATATAATCAACAAACTACAAAGTTACTGCAGAAAACAAAACACCCACAAAGAATTAGGAAAGAATTCACCTGATGATCCAAGATAGAAAATGCATGAGAATGAAAAACCTCAGGTTGAATGTAAACTAATGATGCAGAAAGCTTTCCTAAGCCTGTGACAGAACAAGCTTGCTTCACTAACAATCTTAGTGACCCATTAATGAATCAATGGAAGCAAGACTCAAGAGCCCAGATGAAGCCTTTGTAAACCCTTAGAAGCCTTTAGAAAATGCTCAGAATTCGTAAAAATCACTTCAGTAATAATCTCTTTTTGTTAATTTGCTCAAGAGGCAAAGGGTCTTATTTATAGTTGAAATCGTAACGGATTTAATCGATTAAATATGCTCCCCACGCTCCTGTAATCGATTAAAATGATTAATGCAGGATCAGGATTTCAACTAACGGGTGAAATAATCGATTAACCCGATGCGTAATCGATTAAACCAGTCTGGGCAAAAAATCCTGATTGTGAAGAGTAATCGATTACATTCAATTGTAATCGATTAAACCAGACCTATGCTAAAATTAAGTTTATGAAGGATAATCGATTACATCCATTGGTAATCGATTAAGGCAGTCCTATGCTAAAATCGTGTTTGTGAAGAATAATTGATTACATCCATTGGTAATCAATTAAGGCAGAGTGACTGAGTTTTCCAAACAAGTATATAATCGATTACAATACTATGGTAATCGATTAAAACAGTCAGAAGGCCAAATTTCAAATATGCTGAGTTGCGTGTAATCGATTAATCCGATAAGGTAATCGATTAAAATGTTCATATTTGATTTTCCATAAAGTTTATGAACAAAATAATCGATTATGATAAGCCAGTAATCGATTATCACGACTATATGTTGTTTACTTAGCTTTTTCTTAAGTTTTAAACCAATTACTTAGCTTCTCTATGATGCAATGCTTAAATGATACATGAATGCTATGTAATCAAGGCTTGGATCATCATGATGCTTTCAATCCTTTTTACATTAAATCACAAACTACATTTTCAAAGCTTGAGCCATGTTGAAAGCCAAAACTTCCAAGTCTTGAACCTTGGTTGAATCTTCACTTGATCTTCATTCAGCTCTCTCTCAAATCAACAACTCTTGTCTTGCAGTTCTTGTGGACACCTTATGATACACCTAAAATAAGGCCATTAATTAATAACATTGAGGTATCTATGATAGCTCGTGCAAAAGTCCCTCTCATATGTTTTGCAATCGTGGAATGGCATGCAGTAGATAGGGTCATGAGACAATTTGGAATGCGACAAAATATTCCAGATGACCCACCAAACCTAGACCAACTCCACGACATAGATAAGAGAGGGAGAACAAATGTTTTTTGGCCTTACCAACATCGTCACTGGATAAATAAATGGAATCATTTGAATACTTTTATTGTACATGGTGAAATGGATAACGATATCTTGCATGAAAATTCATAATACATGCAACGGTATATACATCGAACTAGACGATATATATCGCGTGAGGGGAGAGTATCTTCTGAGGTTTAAACTTTATTTTATAATTTTTTCAATTATTACTATTATTATTGATAATATATTTCTAACTTAATAAATCTTCATTTGCAGTAATATCTTGCCCATTACCACCATGAATCACATGCTCAACCCAATGTACCTCCAATGCATGTTTCTGGATATATGCCCCAACATCATGAACCACATGGTTATTCTATTTATCAAACAATGGGCTTCTCTAGATACATGCCTCAACAAGGTGAACAAAGTTCACAAGCATTTGGATTCACATCATATATGCCTCAATACTCATTCCAAGTTCCTTCGACCTCAAATGTTTTTGAAAGATTCTAACAAAGGTTCGGTACCACTTTTAATACTCCCCCATCTGCATATAACCTACCACCATTGACCTCTTACTATCGTCCATCATTACCTACTCAAATGCAAGACATAGGTCACAAGGATGAGCAGGAAGATGATAACAACAATTCCAACAATGATAATGATGACAATGGTGAGGCTGGTGATCATGTTCCTCAACAACAACAAACAATTGCACTTGATCATCCTAGAACAAGAGGAGGAAAAGGTCGTAGAACAAGAGGTCAACAACGACTAACAAATCCATTGCAACAAGATGAGAGACCTCGACGCAATTCAAGAAGAACTCATTGTGGGACATCATCCCACTTTTAAATTTTTTTAAGGATTATGTAATACATTATAAATTTTCTCATTTTAATATAACTCTTTTGCATTTATATGTTGATAATATTCTCATAATAGTTAACAAAAATCATTAAGGTATTATTGTCTCAAATATTTAATTTTCTTAACAATAATTGAATATTATTATAAAAAAATTTAATTTAATTCTTTTAAAATAAAAATCTTAACATAAATACAAAAATTGTAAAATATATTAAATAAAATCGTATAATACCTTAATTAAACATATATCAATTTGTAAATTTCTAAATTATACAATAAGACAATTTTTATAATAAAAAATACTAAACAACAATTAAAATAAAGAAAACAGAAAAT
>PYAF01006063.1:163860-188747 GCA_007407185.1 Glycine tomentella | reverse complement strand
ACAATCGATTACTTATAGTTCTGATACACTGTTTTCATGACTATACTTAAAATAATCGATTACTGTATAAAAAGAATCGATTACAGGTTGTCTTCAACCTCTGATAATTGATAAAAAGAATCGATTACTTGAAAACACTAATCGATTACATCATTGTTAAACAGAAAACTAAATTGAACTGAAATAATCGATTACACTATGTGATAATCGATTATTTGATCTGTTGCTTGGATTTTGACGCGTTTTATGAATTTCATAACTGGTCATTTATTAGTGAACAAGCCTTGCCTGAGTCTTCTACTCAGGACTTAAGGAATCCAGATATGGCTCATCTAAGAGGCCCTAGGCTTTCGTCCCCTCGGGAATCCCTCTCTTAGAGATACAACATATCTGTCTACTGCCTGGCCTCTCCAGGACTTTCGCATACACTGGCCTAGACAAGAACATCCATATAGGGCAATCACCTCCAGGACTTTCACAGCACATGCCTGAGAGAGATCATCCCACACCGGGGGCACTCCATCCCTCAGGGCTTCCAGTCCAATGCCTGAGAGAGATCATCTCACACCGGAGGCACTCAATCCCTCAGGACTTCAAATCACATGCCTGAGAGAGATCATCTCAAACAGGAGGCACTCAATCTCTCAGGACTTTCCACTGCCTAGGAGAGACTATCCACACAGGGAGCTCTCAATCCCCCAGGACTACTCATCAACTGCCTGAGAGAGATCATCTCACACCGGAGGCACTCATCCCTCAGGACTTTCCTCTCACATGCCCGAGAGAGATCATCTCACATCGAAGGCACTCAATCCCTCGGGACTTCCAAACCACTGCCTGAGAGAGATCATCCCACACAGGGGGCACTCAATCCCTCAGGACTTCTAGAAACTGGCTTGAGGATAACCACTCAGGACTTCCATCATCTTTGCCTAAGGAGGAACATCCATACAGGGCAATCCATCCTTAGGACTCTAGGCGGAGAGCAATGGCACCTCCCAAGGAATCTCAGCTATTCCAAGGGAGTCCTCAAACTCCTCCTCTGGCTAGGGAACCTCATTTAGCCCGATACTATTCCAGTATCCTATAAGTTCCAACACTGACCATCTCATGGTCCTTATTTCATAACAAAACGCATAACACTCTCACAGTGTTCGTCAATCCAGAGGCCCAAGGCCCCACACCTGAAGCCACAGGTGCCAAACACCCTCACACTATCTCAGTGTCTATCCTAGGGTTCATCATTTCAGCCCAGCACACACTAGGCCATCACATAATTACATTTCTGGAACGGTCTGAGTTTCACTCCAAGCCCCGTTCCTCTAGCCTTCCAGGCTCACATTAATTATTATCAAAAACAACAGACCACATTAGCCTTTCTCTCCACAGCATGCACATAAACGTATATATATAATCAAACATGGCATGCAACCATCACACTTGGGTGGCAAACAAGAGAAAGGGCATAATTCCCAGAATGATGAGCTTACTTGACAGTTGTGCCTGCAACTCAAGCCTCTTGAACCATGGTCTGCTTCTCCGACACCTCGTGTCAAGCCCTATCAAGGCAAACAATCGCATATCACAGACCATTCAAGCACATAAACAACCATAAGCTCATCAGACAGTCCTCAACTGCCTTAGAGAAAGGAACCTCAGTCTCTTCTAGTAACCCAGGTTATCTACCTAAGGTTCCTCAGGCTCATCCTCTACAAGCCTTTCCATAGACCCTCAGTGGTCTATCTCAGATCAAACATGGCCTCAGAGTCCCCACAGACTCAACTCAAGCCATTCACAATGAGCATCACAGCTCTATCAACCCATAAACTCAGGGTTTCCATAGGGCTTGAACGGTCTATCTCATAAGACACCATTCCCATGGCCTCACAGGCACCACAAGCCCATCAACATGGCTCTTGCATGTCTCAATATCAAGTGATTCAGTCCAAGTCACACATGCACAACCTAGAGCCAAAACCAACAATCACCAAATCACAAACTGAAAGCTAATCCTTCCTCCTCTCATCATTCTAAACACATCTCTCAACTAGACCCAGAGCTAATTCTAGCTCTATCACAGATGGGTCATTATTCACCCAAAACCCCAAATCTTAAAATAACCAGGAAATCTCGAGTTTCTTACCTCAGCGGCGACACAGAAGACCTCTGGGACACTCCTTCAAGCTTGGGTGTCCGTGGGTAGTGGCCGTTCCTCGCCAAACTCAAGTTTTCTCCACTTCTCTTGAGAATGGGGTTTCTCAAAACATGGGGTTTTTGGTGAAATGGAGGAAGGATTTAAGCTCTCTCAAGGTTTCTAGGAGGTTTGATAGGCTTAGGAAGTGTTTTGGGTGAAGAAACAAGGTCATGGAAGCTTGGGAAGCTCTCCCATGGAGGTTTGGGGCGCTGGGGAAGAAGAAGAGAAGGTTTCTCTTCAGAAAATCTCGATTCCCCCTTTTATACTGGGCCTGCCAGAGGGCTGGTGCGATCTGCGCCACCTCTGGCGCTACCCGTGCCAGCTTCACCGACCTTGTGGCGCCAACCACGCCACACCCGCTCCATCAGCGTCAACTTCCCGAACCTGTGGCGCCACCCGCGCCACACCTGGCAATGTCCGTGCTGGCTGCAAACTCTGGCGCCTCTAGCGCCGCTATGGCGCCCCTGGCGCCAACCTCCAGAGACCATGGCACTCTCCGCGCCAACCTGGCGCCAGATTCTAGAGAGTTTGGCGCTGTCTGCGCCAGCCCTAGCGCCATCAGCGCCATACCCTGTACAGGGTTTTCTACAGAAAGGACCTGGCGCTAACCGCGCGGCCCCTCGCGCCACCCGCGCTAGGTCTCAAGGTCATCACAATTAACATATTTGAAGACTTTGCATCATGGGACTTGGCTTTGGAGAAATACGAAGGGGTGCAAGGATTGAAAGTGGGATACTTGTGTGGTTATTATATATGATTGTGCGAAAATTGCTATGGATGGGTAGTTTAGGATGGTTAGTATTTTTATTGGATCTATGTTTTCTTGCTAAATAGAAAGATATTTGTTGGGGTTATGATGCAATTGCTAAATTTACAGATAAGGGGAGTGTGCGTTTTCTTCAAGAACGTGAGGGAGAAAGTGACGAGAGAGGAGTGTGCATTTATTTACAAGAGTAATTTAGGAAAATTAAAAGAAAATATGGGATTCTCTTAGTAATTAGGGGAAGTGGAAATAGTTATTGCCTTTAGTTTTTTTGTAAAAACCAATACTCTATGTTTGCATCAATAAGGTGGCAAGAAAAAACGTCAGTAAAAGCGAGCCCATATTAGTTTTGTGCCACATACATTTGATAGTTGGGAGCAACTACTGTCACCTTAATTTTTCTCTTTGCACTTACTTTTTTTTCTCTTCAAAAACTATAGAGAATACATATTTACCCTTGCCCTTATTTCCCTACAGCTCTTCCCCTCCTTAGTTCTCACTTTCCCTATTTTCACAACACCCCATTCCTTGTCACTATCACTGGTCACCAAGCTCACTACCAAAATGTTGTCACACCATTGTGGCAATAAGGTTGACCCATCGTCGTCATAGGTTTTCTTTTATTATTTTTAAGTTGTAGATTCAAAGGAATCAAAATTTTACCATGTATAAATTCACTATGGTTGGTCATGGTGATAGAAGTGGTCGTGTGACAACGATAGTTGCGATGATCATGGTAGTGATGGTGACCACAATCTCATGGTGGTGATGGGTTAATAACAATATTAAAGAAGAGTGATGTGATAGTTGATATATTTTAGGATATGATAATTAAGATCTTTGGAAAATTTGATTTTTGTTTTGTGAATTTTTAAAAATTTGATAGTTACATGTTGTTTTAATTTAAATTCTCAAGCATTTTAATTTAGGTCTTTTGTTTTAATTCAGCGGATGAGATTAACATTTTCATTCTCTCCTAAGATGATCATTCTCATATGATACACCCTATCACCCAATATGTATATGGTATTCGTTAATTACATCCACTTGTTTTTTAGTTGAAATACATTAGCAGACTACATTGTTGATGTACTTTAAGATAATCTCTAATTATAACTTGTTAATCTACTTTGACTAAAACAACAAGTGTGGGTGTAGGTTAGCAACTCCCGATAAAACATTTGCTATTATACATAAACTTAATTTTTAGATGTAATATGTTAACATGTTACAGCATTGGTATATTTTAAGATAATTTTGTTATAACATGCTAAAGTACTCCAACTAAAAAACTAAGGGTGTGTTTAGTTAAAGTATAAAGCTTCTCTTGTATATTATTTGTCTCCTTCAAAACAAACGTACCCTAAGTGATAATTGGAGTACATTGGCAAGTTACGCCATGAGTGTATTTTAAGATATATCCTAATTATAACTTGCTAAAGCATTCCAATGAAATCAAGTACACATATATATTATAGACTTAAATATGTTTTGTCTTTCAAATAAGGGTTATAATTTTTTAGTTCGCCATGTTAAAATTTACTTTTTTTAGTCCCTCAAACTTGAGAAATGCTTGTTTTAGTCTCTCTTCCATATGCCAACAATGAGCTTTGAACAAGGAATAATAAATTCACAACTTATGATAGCTTTTGACCTCTAGAATTTGTAATTTAAAAAACAAATTTTGACTGTAAGCTATCACAAATTGCAAATTCAATATTCCCCATTTGGCATGTATATGAAGAGAGACTAAAAAGAGGCATTTTATGAATTTGAAGGACTAAAAAAGTAACTTAAAATTTAGGGGGACTAAAACAAGAATATCCCTGTATTTTAGGAGATAAAAAAATATTTAAGCCTATATTATATACCCCCTTCATCCAACTTGCACCTTTTCTTTTATATTTCTTCTTTATTGTAGGAATATCACAATCAAATATTTTTCTTTTGATATATATATATATATATATATATATATATATATATATATTGCAAAACTATCACTATCAATATATTTCAAGAGAATTTATATTTTACTAATTTTTAATCCATCTTTTTATTTTGCTTCATTACATTTCGTCTCATCTCTATCTATCATTCAAACATATTGATGGAGTTATCAAAACAAGTCAGCCCAACCTGATGGACTCAACCTTTACTCATCTACTTAGTGATTCATCCTAACTCGGCTCACCTCTTAGTGAGTCTTAAAAATGGTAGTCCAGACCAGCTCACCATGGGTTGGTGGGTAAAACGGGTTGATTCACCTAAAATAAAAAAGAAAAATCATTTTTACAAAAGAAAACAAATTTCAACCGAAAGTCATTTTTTTAGAAAAATAAGTTCTAGCAAAATTAAATATATTTGTAATTGCATTTGCTCATAATTCTTCATTATTTTTGAAAATTCCAATTCCAAAGAAATAAATTTTTTAAAGCCAAAAAATAACCATTACAAGTCCAACAAGCCAAATAATTCTATGAAAAAAGTATTTCATAATCACTCATGCAAGACAACCATCACAAGTCCAATAAGAAAATGAATAATTCTATGACAAAAGTATTAAGTCATGAGATTTTTTTAACAAGTGGTTCGGGTTCAACCTAGGTGGGTCAGGTCGAAGGTGGATCAAGTCCAGCTTTCAAGCTAACTGAAAATTGAAAAAAAAAAAAAATTAACCCATCCTAGCCCAAACCTATGGTTGGCCATGTTGGCATGTGGGTTTTCGTTAAGAGAAAATGGGTTGTATATTAAATTTTAAATTATCATCTAATCACACACGATCATGTATAGTATTTTTTTAAAACTTTTACAATAACTATTTAAAAAGTCATAATAATGCTAATTTTTTATTAATTAATAGTGTAAAACTATTTCACCCTGTTTGTGTATAACTATTAAATCCAAAAATTAAACCTTTAAAGGATGTTGATTGTGGCAGATTTCAGTTGGATTCAATTTTTAAGATTTTATCAATCTTGAATCACATGTAAATAAATATGCTTGATGTCACTTATTAAAATGGATTTGGATTTTGTATCCTCTGAGTTGGATCGTAATACGATCCTTATCACTTATCCTCCACACTTTGTACTCAAGGCTCGACGACTGTGTACCTATCAAGTAGGATTATAATTTGATCCTCGTAACTTAACCTCTATGCACTTTGTGCTTGAGACTCAAGGGTTGTGTATCCTCTAGGTCAGATCATAATTTGATCCTCGTAACTTAGCCTGCACTTTGTGCTTGAAGCTTAAGGGTTGTGTACCATTTGGGTTAGATCATAAATCCTCGTAATATGGTTTTATCTTGATTATCTGGTTTGATCAATATCATTACAGATTTCCCTACAACCATGCTCGAGATCTTTGGGAGTTGGGTTCCAACATCTTGATACGTTTAACCACCATTAACCAATGAATATCGGGAGAGGGAGAAATGACACAAATCAAGGATAAAAGACCCTTACCTTGACCTAGAAAGGCAGATTAGACATTATACTTCACTTGAATGCTTTAAACGAGGTCGCCTTCACATACGAGGAAGCCTTAGTTTTAATTAGGGATCTGTTCTCTGATTCAATTCTTTTCTTATTAGAAGATAGTTTTTCACTTTTTCTTTCTGAGATTATAAGGCCTTCTCTATCTTATTTTAATCAACAATAATTGATCAAATTTTCTGATCGGGGAAGAGGCTTATCACAACAAGGCAGTTGGTAGAGGCAATCCCTTTCATTGTGGTTTGGGTTGACAACTTTCCTAAAGCTTTGCATCTTCATCAAGGATGATACATTCTTGAATCAGCTTTTGATATGGAAATTTCACATCCCACAAAGAAATGGGGCCACCAGGATGGTCCCCTTTGATAACAACATCCAAGTTAACTCCCATGCAGGCAATAAGAGTCCTCTCTTGGGATTGAACTTCATCCATATATGTTTGACCATGAACTATTCTGGCATTTGGCTGCTTGGTTATTGGATTGGAATCCTCCACATTTACCATAGAGGTTGCCAATTTTCCATCTTTTTTAAACAATCTGTGCCACTAGAATTTGCAGCAAGAGAAGTAGTTTTGTGGGTGATCAGAGATCTAGCAAAAAAAACTTTGATCAGCAAGTGGATCGGTTTTGTTTTTCTTGTTCTTCATAGAAAACCGCTTGGTCATTTTTGTGGGATTCATACTGCTTGCCAAAATTAAGTTCAAGTTAGTACAATCAATGCAATATTAAAATTTTCAATTTTAGGTTAAGTTTTTACCAAAATATCTACGAAGAAGCAATGGTTGCGCCTTATTTAGGAAGATCACCTTGCAGTTGAAAACAAACTTAACCCGTTTATCTTTTCTACATCAGTTTTTCCTCTATATATAAGTCCTCCTTGTTGAGTTTACCGTATATCATTGGCTCTTTAGTCCAAAACAATGGATATCCACCGAACAAGGTTTGATTGTTTACATCATCTTTAATCGTAAAAAAGTTTTCTTGAAATTGTGGTAAGATTGCTCGAATATAGTCAAACAAGTTTCAACCAACAACATTGTTAATTGACTACCAACCACTCCTATTGTTTACTCTAGACTCAAATAAATAAATAAAATAACTTTTCTAGGGCCAGATTTATATCTAGACTTTGACAACGTGATTTGAAGCACACACAATTTATAGAGAAAGAAATGACGCTATAGGTGACATGTCCCTTTAGTTCATGCGTTGCAACCACACATAATCATTGCAACATTTGGTTTTCGTGCTAGGGAAAAACTCATGAATTGGGACATGACACGTGTGGTAAGGCACATAGACACACATTGAATTCCTCGAATGGCAAAGCGAAGCTTTGTTCAGAGGTGTAGTGAACACAATTCATGAAGCAGGAGTTGACACATAAGGAACGTATCTCATCAAAGAAACATGACCCTTCAATTTATGACCCTCCTAGTCAAATCATAATCTAGCCCGTGTAACTTAGCATTGGTACACTTTTTATTTGAAGCTTGAGAGTTGTGTAACCTCTAGGTCAGATCGCAATCTAGTCCTCATAATTTAACCTTGATGCACTTTGTGCTTAAGGTTCGAGGGTTGTGTACCCTCCAGGTCGAATCATAATCTGATCCTCATAACTTAGTCTCTACACACTTTGTGCTTGATGTTTGAGGGTTGTGTACACTTTAGGTCGAATCGTAATTTGATCCTCGTGACTAGCCTCTACGCACTTTGTGCTTGATGCTTGAAGGTTGTGTACCCTCCAAGTCAGATCGTAATCCAATCCTCGTAACTTAGCATTTACGCATTTTTTTCTTGAGACACGAGGGTTGTGTAACCTTCTGAGTTAGATCGTAATCCAATCCTCACAATCTGATCTCATCTCGATTATTCAGTCTAATCAATATCAGTATCGATCTCCCTATAACCATGCTCGGGATCATTAGGATTACGGTTCCAACGACTTGATATGTTTAACCACCCTCAACCCATGAATATTGGGAGAGTGAGAAATTACATGAATCAATTAGGATAAAAGACCTTCACCTTGACCTAGGAAGACAAATTAGACATTATACTTGAATGCTCTGAACGACATAGTCTCCACATACGGAAAAACCTTATTTAGAGATAAAAAAGAATCACACCTTGCAAAAACTAGATGCATCTGACATTAATTCTTTTTCATACGTTTCTCTTCTTCAAATTAATTGTACAAAGTGTAATTTAATAACTTTTTTTGTCACAAAAGTGTAATTTAATAACTAACAACATTAATTTTGAATTTTGATACATTGTTAATATAAATTTTTTTACACTATAAATTAATTAAAAATCATTTTTAACATAGATTTTAAATCATTTTTATAAAATTAACAACTTTTTTTATTATATAACAATTTATAATTTAAATGAAAGTTTATATGAATCCAATTAAATTCACAACTAAAATCTTTTAAATCTGTGTTATTTATACACTAACTCGTATAATATTTTTATGCAACAACACTTTTCTTATTTATCTTTTTCTACAATATCACTCATCAGTCATGACATTTCATACTTCTCTCTTTCCCGTTGTTTTAAAGTTCATTATACAATTCACATCATTCAATCTTTTACTTGTTATCAGTTTTCAAATAAGCGACACAGTCTGTGTGAATATTTAATTATATTTGATTAAGGAAGTCCTATAAATATTAATAAATGGATAATGCTGATTCGCCTGACGCCTACAACAAGGACATAAGCTAAGTAGCTAACTAACTATTATAAATTGAATTGAACCATCGACGACTAGTCACCGTTACAACTTTAATAATAGTCATCCTAATTCCTAAGTATTTTTTAAACAAACTAATAAAAAATAATAACTTGATAAAAAATGTCAATTCGTTTATAGATTTAATTATCCATCATAAATATTATAAAAGATATAATTAAAAAAAGTAATTAATGTTATATAGCTAAAATAATAATTATTTTATAATTTACTTTTTATATGACAATTATAACATGAGGGAAAGACCGAAAGAGTAGTATATTGATATCCATCCGAAAAAGTTAAGAATACTTGTCAGTCTATCAATCATGAACATAGTCTGGATACTTCTCACAAAGGAATATAATCACTCATCACTCAAGTGTTTTGGGTGAATGTAATCACTCAATTCCTCTGAAGTTATAATATGAACATAAGCTTGATTATATTCTCAAGTTCCTGAAAATAAGAAACATGAACATATGCACAGTCAATCAAAAGGTCTTTCAAAGGTTATAATGAGGCCTGGCGTGAGGTAGGAAAAATTTGGATAGTAGTTAAATTGAGATTGAAGTATGTCAGACTTGGTCAACTCTACTTAATCCACTTTTTTCTCTTTTATTGTTGTGCCAACCTTTTTGTACCTCTGGCTTCTCTTTTTGTTCCCCTTCTATTTTTGAATTTTATGCATTTATTTATACATATAATTATAATTTTTTTTTTAAGAGAAACACATTTCCAATTTGCCAGCTGGTACTTCAATTTCTTCTCTCTTGCTGGATTGAATTCTTTGGTCACTTCTTCCTTTTCCTTCTTGTGGACATTCATCTTTCTATTTCTATTGATCTTGACTTAACTTCTTTTTCTCCAATCTCAAATAAGGTAGTCAAGGATAAAAGGTTTTAAGGTGAATGAATAGAACAGCTTAGGCTCAAGATGGCTAACAATGGACATCATTTAAAGGTAAGGTCATTTGGCTTTAGCTTGAAAAGAAAGAACATGCCTTTATCATATCAATCATGCAAATATCATAGAGAAACAAATCAAGTTCTGCAATATTATTAACCATGAGGTCACTCTAAAAAAAAATTGTACTGTATTGGCTCAATCCTCACAAGCTTATAGCATCAAACTAATGTTCTCTCAATTTCCTAAGAAGTATTCTATTCTTTTTCAATATATTCAATTAATTCTCTACATAGCTCTGATCCTGTAATATGCAATTCTCTACTCTAACTGTTTCCTACATATTTCCAAAACAATCAAAATCAATTTATCACTGCATCAACAATTCTTAATCTGGGATTTATTCACAACTTAGCATTTTATTCATCTAATCCTAAATTCTGTTAGACATCATTTTCAAAAAAAAAAAAAAATTAACGCAACTATGCGTTCCCCACTCCCAGATTTTAAACATTGCTGTCCGCAGCAATAAATAAAACTTTTTATAAAAGGGAGAAACAAACACATAATTTCATTGATTTTTGTACATCTATCTAAACAGAATCCATTATTATTATTTTTTTTCTATTTTTTTATTTATTTTATATATAATAAATTAAACTAATGAAGTATAAATGTAAAAATCCTTGGATTGCCTTCCAAGTAGCGCTTGTTTAATGTCACGAGCCTGAGACCGACCTCTTTAATTTTCAGGGGAATCAAGTGGTATGGAAATAGTATTCCTATCCACTTCCCCTCCATGATAAATTTTAACCTACACCCCTTAACCTTAAAGGGTCTCTCAGCATCTAGAGGGGAAATCTCAACAGTTCCATAGGGAAACAATTTTTTTACCACAAATGGGCCAGACCAATGAGATTTGAGTTTACCTGGAATTGGCTTTAATCGAGAATTGTACAGTAATACCTGCTGTCCCGGTGTAAACTTCTTTGGATGACTTTTACTGTCATGCCATCTTTTTGTCTTCTCCTTATAAATTTTGGCATTTTCAGAAATTGGTAATTTGAACTCATCAAGCTCATTTAATTGCAACAATCTTTTATCATTAGCTTTAAAGAGTTCAAAATTAAAAAATTTAGTGGCTCTCATAGCCGTATGCTTTAATTTAACAGGAAGATGATAGGACTTACCATACACCATTTGGAATGGTGATATACCTACCAGAATCTTGAAGGATGTCCTATATGCCCAGCGTGCATCATCAAGCTTCCTTGCCCAATCTTTCCTAAAATTTCCCATTGTTTTCTCTGGTATCCTCTTCATCTCTCGGGCATGTATCTCCTCTTTGAGCTCTAATTTTGGTGCTTTACTTGTAATATCATCTTCTTTCTTTTCCAGCACCTCTATTGCATCTTCCCTTTCTTCAGTTGGAATCTCTTCACTTCTGATCTCCAGCACTTCTACTGCAGCTTCATTATCCCCAACAGGATTTTCTTCACTTTGAACTTCCAGGACTTCGGCAAGTTCTTGATCAGTTGATTTTTCTGCAGCTACTAGAGTATCTAATACATCAAGTCTGAAACAATCATTTTTATCAATATGATTTTTCATAACATCGAAAACACTAAAAACAACTGACTCATCAAACATTCTAAGCTCTAGTTTTCCATCAGCCACATCAATTAAAGCTCTAGCTGTGGCAAAAAATGGTCTACCTAAAAGAATAGGTATCTCACTTTCCTCCATGTCTAGAACTATGAAATCTGCAGGGAAAATGAGCTTATCAAACTTAACCAGGACATCTTCAATGACTCCACTAGGTTTCCTTAATGATCTGTCAGCCAACTGAAGAGACACCATGGTAGGTTTAAGCTCAGAAATTCCCAAAGATTTACACATAGATAAAGGCATTAAATTAATACTCGCCCCAAGATCACATAATGCCTTACCCATATTTACATTACCTATTGCGATTGGAATGTTGAAACTCCCTGGATCCTTGAGTTTGGTTGGAACTCGCTTTTGGATTATAGCACTGCACTCCTCAGTAAGCACAACAGTTTCACATTCATTTAACTTATGCTTTCTAGATAATAAATCTTTCATAAACTTAGCATAATTAGGCATGTTAGCAAGAGCTTCAGCAAATGGTATATTAACATGTAATTTTCTAAACATTTCTAAAAATTTAGCATATTGCTTCTTTTGCTCTTGCTGCTTAATCCTCATAGGCTATGGTGGTTTTTCAAAACGTGGAAAATCAAATACCTGTTTAGGCTTTTCAGCTGCTGAATCTTTATTCTTACCTGTGAGTGTCTGATTTTCTGATTCTTGCTCTTCTCTCTGAATGTTTTTATCTTCCTCACTAACCTTTTTCTGCACTTTGTTGGTCTTTTCTTGAGGTGTGATAACAGTCCCACTTCTTGTAGTTATGGCTTTAGCTTGCTCTCGTGGATTGATGACTGTATCACTAGGAAATTGCCCCGGTTGTCTTTCTGTGATCGAGTTGCTTTGAGAGCTGCCCAATTTGATTCTCAAGGTTGTGAATAGATGCACCTTGATTTTTGAATTGGGCTCTGGTTTCTTGAATGAATTCATTGGTAGTCTTGGACAATTGTATTATAGCTTTCTCCCATTCAGCGGGCTCTTTAGGAGGAATAGGTAGGGGTTGTAAATAATTGTTGGATTTATAGTCCAACCCTCCTCCTTGATATTTCCTCTGAAAATTGTTACCCATAGCAAAATTCTGATTTCTCTGGAAATTTTGCTGGGGTCTCTGGTCATACCACACACCATTTACTTGATCTGGGTCTGCTCCTATCAGTGTGGGACATTCATTCGTCGGATGATTGTCTTGACAATATTCACAACTGAATACTGGAGCTCTACTTGGTGTGGGTTGTACTGCAGAAATCTGAAGCTTGTCAATCCTTTCGTTCAGCTTGGCTAATTGTTGTGACAGAAGCTTCTGTTCTGCTAGCATAGCATCGCTGCTCCCCAATTGAATTGTCTCTCTTTTAGGCTGAATTACAATGCTTTCATTTTCGTTTGTTGCTAAGGAGTCGATCAACTCATAAGTCTAAGTTGCTGTTTTAGATCTGATCGTTCCTCCTGCTGCAACATTAACCATCATCCTTGATTCAGGAGTCATACCGTTGAAGAAAATCCTCACCTTCTTTCCGACTGTCATATCGTATTGAGGGCATTTTCTAATCAACTCTTGAAATCTGTTCCAAGCTGCACACAATGTTTCTCTAGGATGTTGAGTGAAATTAGTGATTTCATTCACTAATCTATTGTATTTTTCCATAGAGAAGTGTTGAGCAAAGAACTTTGCAGCTAGTTCATCCCAAGTGGTGATGTTGTTAGGAATTTGTCTGTGTAACCATCTGAGAGCTCTTCCTTTAACTGCAAAAGGAAACAATCTCAGTCTAATTGCATCATCACTTACCCCTTGATGTCTTATGGTGTCACAAATTCGCAAGAATCTGTCCACGAAATCGTGGGGGTCTTCATCGTCTTCACCACCGAATTGGCTTCTCTCCACCAAAGTGATTAATGATGGATGAATATCGAAGTTGTTTGCCTGTATAGGTGGTCTGACGATGCTAGAGTTGGGTCTGGTGAATAATGGAGCAAGGATGTCCTCCATTAATTCATCTCCCGGTCTTGACTGATTATTATTGCCTTCAGCCATCTCTAATTCAACTGCAGGTTGTGAATTAGAGTGTTCTGTTCTCTGTTTTTGCTTGGCTAGCTTCCTGTTTCTTCTTGCAGTCTTTTCTATCTCTGGATCAAACTGTAAATTTTCAGGTGCAACTAAACCTCGCATAAACTAGAGAAACAGATTAGTAAAAACAAATTCCAATTTTACCAAAAACTTGTTGCGTCACAAAAAGTGTGATGTGTAACTCACGGCAAGTGTACCGATCGTTCAAGTAATAATTTTGATAAGTAGAGTATCGTCTCCACGAGGATTGAGACACTAAAATAATTGTAATTGTTATCTTAAAATTGGAAGGAATAAAAATAGAAAGAGAATTGATTTGTGATTTGTGTTGTATTTTGGAAAATAATTGAAAACAGAATTAAATTTGAATTAAATTGAAAATTATGCAAAATGAAGAATAATTGCGGTAAAAGCACAAACACCTTTGTTCCCTACTTGATTAATTGAACTGATAATTAATTTCAATTATTATATTACTCAAAGATATACCTTCATTAATTGGTTAAACTCAGATTCCTTGGTCTTTTTAACCCTTTAATCCTAATTAAGTGTCCTAATCCCTTAGTAACCCCCTTTCAGATTAAGCTTTAAGCTAGCATATGAAAACTTTGCAATCCTTCATCCCTATCCCTAGGTAATGTCAAACTGTCTCTTTATCGCTTTCAGAAACTAAAACCCCAATATCCCTATTGTGAATTAAAGCCCTTAGTACCTCTAATAGAGTGATCAATTCTATCAATGGAATTTAAAATTGAAGAACAAGATAAAGAGAAACAATCATAACAATATTCATTAATCATCAATCCAATCCACACAAGAGTTCACATTGGCTTTTGGCCTTTACCACAATCAAGGAGGAATTAGCTAGACATAATTATGTCTAGCTCAATATAAATATGAGAAAATAGATGAGACAAAATACAAAATAGAAGAATAATCAAACCCCTCAATCTTGGCTTTCTTCTCAATCCTTAATGCGTTCTTCAGCCTCCGTGTGTGTATATTTGTGTTTCTGAGTGTCTCTGCATATGAAAAGTCGTGCCTCAAAGGTTCTGTGGCTTCCCTATTTATAGATAGGTTAGCAAAACCCCAAGAGCTTATCTTTTTATCTTATCTTTAAGCTTATTTTTTAATTTCCCGTAGCGTCCGCGCTATTAGCGTCAGTTTCACGTGGATAGCGTGAACATGCAGTACTTGTGGCGCGATCCGCATGATCTGAGGATTTCAGTTGCTTCTTATTTTGCTTCTTTTCTTCCTTTTATTGCTCCTAAATAACAAAATAACAATAACTACTAACAATAATTAATGATAAGATAATTTCTATCTATTTAAAGTCTTTATTTGATATTTTATCTTTATTTTCTTAATTATTTTATCCTAAAATTACTATATCTTATCAACTTATAATATATTTCTTTTTTCAAAGAATAGAAAAACGAGATATTTCTGAGGTCATTTACACGGGTTAGTTAGGGAACCACTGAACATTTTAAATTACCAATTATCATAAGTTGAACTTAATTATAAAAGTGTTGATTAAGAATGTTATATCTCCTAACATCGTGGGGAGCCAATTATATGTTGGGAAAAAGAAACCAATTTCCCCTTCCAGGACCTGTTATGAATGGTCTTGCATAAGCAAAATAATACTTTATACACAAACAATAATTGTGCAAGCAACACAACACAATTTTTAACGTGGAAAACCTTCTCAATGTGAGAAATAAAACCACGGGACCGATCTCGGAGTCAACCCAAATTCTTCACTATGAATAAAGTGAGATTACAAAATGGTTCCAACAACCATTACAATCAACAGACAACTTCAATAAAAGTTGTACCAAACCATTACAAGAGACAAACATACAAAATAGGCTTTTGTACGAAATTAATTTCTATCACCAGAAACAACAACAAAAAAATCCGAACGGTCAAACTAAATTTTTACAAGAGAGGAACACACTGAACAAATTTGAGGACAATCCAACGGTTTAAAAAAAAGATAACTCTTTCTCAATATCACTGCCCGAAACAAGACAGAACAGAGCAGGAATTCTGATAGCCTCTATTTTTAGTTGAAATAATCCCTTTTGCAACAGTTCAATAAATGATCCGAACGGTCATAATATAGAAACGGATCTTAGTAACTGATACTCAAAGTGTTAATCCGATCCAACGGTTAGTTTTAGAGAAACGTCCCTTGCAATAAAACTGCACACTTCAGAAAACGGTTTCATAACCGCTTAAATTTGGGAATTTACGGTTATAATAAAAGCCTTTATTCACAAAACCAACCGTTAGATGTTAATATTGATGAGTCATGAACCTGCTTAAAAAGTTTCACCAAGATCCAACGGTTAACAAAGAAGATAGAGAAGATTGAAGGATGACAGTTATTACCCTTCTCTACATGCGAATTTTGCGGTTTCTTTCTCCTCTCCTTTTTCTCTCTCTTTTGGTTTCAAATTAACTGTTAACTTCTTAAAAGAAGTAACTTCTGACCTATTAAAATAAAGAACTCCAATCTTTCCTTATTGGGCTGGACTTGGCTTGAGATTCAAGCCCAACATTATAATCTCATATAAGTCAAACGATGAGGACTGGCAGAATCTCTTTAGCACATAGAAATAAGGGCATCTCCAATGCAAAGAACTCAAATGGGTTTTTTAAACAATTTTTTGTGGCTCCTGCAATACTTTTTGTGGTTCCCAGTGCCATGTCACACTTAAGAACTCATCAAATATTTTGCTCCAATGCAAGAAATCACAAGAAACTCAACAAAATCCAGATATTTATATTTTTTTTAATAAAACTTAATATTTTTTCAATTTTCATAAATATAAATTAAAATGAATAAAACGAAATGTGTAACAAAAGAAAAAAAATTTACATAATAATAAATAATTAAACACAATAACATCGAAATAAATAAAAAAGGTAGATCTAAAACAAAAATTACATAAATTTCAATTGTGTGTTACTACTTTTTTACATTTGTTTGCCGTTACTTTTCTTTGCATGCAAGTATTATTTTTGCATTTATTTTCTTTTTCTTTGTTATGACTCTTTTGTTTTTGTTTTGTGCATTCTATTTTTTCTTTTTCAAATTAGCACACGCGTCCTTCACCTCACAAGGTCATGCCTTTACCTCTTTTGCTTTGTGCATTCTATTTTGTCCAGAACCTTCCAAGTTCAGGCCCTCACCTCACCCAATATTTTGCCTCCTCTCCTCTGCTCTCTTTTCTCAAATTGCGACACAAATAACGAAAATTAACCACTTTTACACCAAAATAATGTTTTTAAATGGGTAAGAAACAATTTCTTATATAAGGAACCTTAGATCCGTGCTTGAAATTGGTTTCGCCACATCACTGTGCTCCAACGCGGACGAAACCCCAAGATACGGGTGCTTAGCCTAAGAAACGTAGTAAGCATATTCCATTCGAGATGCTCTAAAAGATCAAGTTGTCCAACTGCAAAGTGCAAAATGCATATGAATGTGATCCTCTGGGCTCACAAACGCTCACAGTCTTTGATGTCAAAATTAACTGGGAAGTGAATATCAACTTTATAATTTACTGTACACATTTATCATTTTAAAGACAAAATATATTCATATTTTTTTAATATTTTAGTAATATTGTTGCTTTCAATATTCTTGTTTTTATTTTCATAGATTCCCTTCAATTTTATAAATTAAAAGGAAGGCCGCTTTTATAAATTATATTTTAAATTTATAATAAAGAATTACTATCATAATATAGAATGATTTTGCTATAAAAAAATATTGATAAACTCATGTGAAATTATTTTAAGTAGTCATTTTGAGTTTGAATTTTTAAATGTACATCTATATTATATATTTAAAAGTAAAACTCTCTATATCACAAAAAATTATTTTTCATGAAGACATGTAGTTTGTAAAAAAATGTAAAAAGTATTTTTCTATTATTCATAATTTTTTTTAAAATGATTCAGATTTAATTTAGAGATAAAAATAACAAAAGTGTATATTATAAAGAAATAGATGGTTAAGTGGTCAACTGTATAAATAAAGATAAAAAATAAATAATTTAAGTGTGTGTTTGATTTTATGTTAGATTATTTAGAATTTCATTAAAATATAAATTAATATGATTTTATGGTAAATTATGATATGTTTAATTCCATGTTGAGAAATTAATTTTAAATAAAAATTAATTATGAGTTGAAACAATTTTATGAAGTATTGTAGTTTTTGTGTTGGACAAACGTTTATACTAAATTTTATTGTCAGTCTTATAATTAATTTTTTTTAACATAAATTACATCATTTTGTAATTAATTTTAATTAAAATTAATCTTCTAATTTTATTAGTACTCATTTAAATGTACAACTAAATAATAACATAACAATCTATAAGTTAAAATTATTGATATGAGTGATATTGATTTAATATGTTCTTAAATAATTCGTCCTTAATCTTGTGAATGAAAAATAAATATAATTTAGAAAAGAGAATTTTACCAAAATAATTAATCAGATTTCCATGAAAATTAATAATTGGAAAAGTTAATGAATATTCAGTAACACGCTAAAACAATAATAATAATATAAGAGTAGATTAAATGTGGATATACATGAGACAAAATAAAGAAAAGATATTAAGTTCACATGTGCATATAATTTGAGCTATATTTTATCATGGAGAGGGTGCAATTCAGAGAGAACCCAAATTCCAGATACCTCAAGTCCTCAACACAACACTACACTTTGGCAGTGTTTCGTTTCATCTTTTTCTCCGAGAAAGAGCCACCCCACGTTTCACTTTCACTTCGTCTTTTTTTTTTTTTTTTCCTTTTTTTTTCCTGCTTTAGGAAATGATGCCATTGTTGTCCCTCGCAAAGCCAAACCCCATCATCAGACTCTAGTCTATTCTCGCTTTCCTCTTCCCCCCCTTTTGGGCACGTAAGAATCCTCCGATTCGGAACCGAGGCACGTGACGTGTGTGTGTTTTTGGCCATGGAGAAGGAAGAGGACAAGTACGCGAAGGAATTGGAGGTGGCCGTTAGGGTGGTCCACGTGGCGTGTGCTCTCTGCGGGAGGGTGCAGGAGAGGCTCCTTGCCACCACCAATGATCACGTTGTGGCCAAGGATGATGATTCTCCCGTTACTGTCGCAGGTATTTGCATTCAATTTTAATTTGAATGTACCCATGTGCAGTTTTTTGTTCTTCTTGAAAATGGGGTTGTTATGAATTTGATAATTGGTGTTGGGTTTGATCTTTATTTTGGTTTTTGGGTGGTGAGGGAAAGTGTGCATTCGAATCATCATTTGATAGTTGCTAGGAAGATTGGATTTTTGGTACGAGGAGTCGAATGAGGTTGTCAAAATCTTTGTTTCCGCTGGTGATATGGTGAAGTATTGAAATTGAAATCTTCAATGGGTAATGTAGCTTCAAGATTTATGTGGGATAGGGAAAAATTTCTCTTGGCTTTGTAAAGTATTGAAGTGTGTTATGATTAGGATGGAACTGTTTCGATATTAATCCAGTGAAGTATTCTGTTTTTTTTTTTTTAATGGTGAAACTGGAATCTTTAGTGGGTAATTTAGCTTAAATCGTGATTCTAAGGGCGTGTTTGATTTTTATTTTCAAAGACTGTTTTTAGTTTTCAAAATGCAACTTAACAAGGTTGATCACACAGTTGGTGGAGGGTGATGCATGTCACATACATAGCACAGTGTAGAACTGAGGTAGAGGTTGAACAAGATGAAAACAGGAGAAGAAAATGAGAAAACATCTCCCAGCTGTTTTAGGTTTTTAAAATTCTTGTTTCAGAAACTCTTAGAATGTGGGTTGTCGGCCTAAATCAACCTACAAAACCGGCTTGTCAGGTAAGGGTTGTTGACTACTTATATACTTTAATCTAGCCATATCTCTAGTCGATATGGGATAAACCACTAAACCACCAAACCACCACCCTCAAGGTTGCACTTCACTTAACCCCCAAAGAGGCCGCAACTTAGGCGAGCTAAGGGATGTCTGCAGTGAAGGTGGCATTTTCAACGGAAACAATTTTCAAACCTTAATAGACTTTTAATGAGAAATTGATTCCTAAATAGTGCTAAATTGTTCTAAAAAACAGTTTTTAAAACTATAAAGTGAGAAGAGAATCAAACAGACCCTAAAATTTTATCATGAAGATTTCCATTATTTTTTCTTTCCTTTTCTATTTCTTTGTTAAAGTATGTATTGTTTCTTTTGGAGCTCTGACTGGACACTGAAGTGCTAGGATAATTCTTAAGTAGATTATCTAATATCACATTTTTTTTTTTTTTATAATTTAATACATTAATTTGATCTTGGAATCATAATAGAATCTCTCTATTTATCCTAGTCCTTTGTTAATGTTGTCATTATAATTGCATTGTATGTTTCTTATAGTCTTGTGATTTCAGCATCCACTCTGCACTCGCTTGTTCATCTAATATGCTGTATTCTATAATAAAATTTAGAAGATAGCTGTGGCCATGGTAAGGGACCATAAAATATAAAACAACTTGTTAGAGAAAAGTACATAGTTCATTGGAGCTTGAGTATTTGTTTCTTTAACAGTGTTGGTGAACTTTTCCATTAAAGTTGTTGAGAAACTTCAGCTGTCTCTAAAGCTTAAGCTGTTAGATGAAAGCTCATGTTTGATTTCAGACTGGAGAATGCATAAGCCTACCTACCTTATGCTCAAATTCAACTTTTATTTATAAGAATGAGGGCAGAAAGGATTAAACTCCTAACTAAATCATAGAGACTATGATACTATGTCATGAACTAGTTATCTCAAAATGATTTTATATTAATGAGCTATTTCATACCAGGAATTTTAATCTGTGACATCATTTGTATTATGAGAGATAAATCTAGTGTGTGTGCACAGATGCACGCTAGCTATACATCTAGGTTGGTGGTTGAAATTATGTGAAAGATTTTGTACATATCTATTTTAAGTTTACACCAAATCTGTATGATGGTTCTTGCTGGATTAGATTTCCTTGATCTCAGATTCATAATCATAAATGGTCAGAAATAGTCAGAAATGCATAAGCTGCTTGTAAATTGACATAAGCATTCTGGCCTAGTTGAAAAGTTTCTGGTGTGAATATCCACTTTCCCAATTGCATAGTGCATTCTAGCATTTTAATGCAGATGAAAGAAACATATTAGTTCGTCCATTATCATCCAGCTGGACTGGAGCATTCAACATATATATTTTCATCACAGATTGTTTTAATAAATGTTAAACCTTGCATCAACCCCAAAAAAACTCTTCTTGGATGCTTTTGTGATCTCTACGTCTTGAGGGTTAGTCCCATGGCTTCCGGCTGTGGGGATACCTTGCTTCCAGCAAAAAAGAAAAAAAAGGAGAATCCATTAAATTGAGTATGGAGTACAATTTACTCTTTGGAAATATTTTAGACACAGTGTATCTTTCCCTTCATTTCATGGTGCCACATTGTTTTCATGGCAGTATACATTTCTTTTTTTTATGTTTGGTTTCTAGTTGGTGTACATCATATTAATATTGCAGCTGGAAGGTTTTAAATTATTATTTTTAGTTAAATCCGTAAATATAAAGTTAGCTTGATCAACATTTAGAGTTTTTGGTATTTTACTTTGATTGAGCATATGACTGAGCAATGTTTGAATGTCAACTTGTCATTTTCAAGTTGTGACTTCCTAGAAACTGTTAAACCTGTTTTATGGGACTTCATACGGGTGGAGACTTTTCATTTTTGTTATTTGTGACAGTTCAAAGATCCAAGCTCTAACGTACTGCACATGTTTGCTTCTACAAAGTGGAGCTAATACCATTTTTGTGTTTTTCTTTCTCTAGTAGATATTATTAGTTTTCACAACTTTGCAGTCAGACCAAACTAATTTGTTTATCCTACTATAGCCCTGAAATAAATCAGTCATATTAGAAATAGAGATATTTTAATCTACTATTACTAGCATGCTGCATTTTATCCTTGCACATTCATGCATGGTGCTCAAAGTTTTTGTTTCTGGTGCAAATGTTGCTCACAGTTAATTGACTGATTATTTCATTTCATATCTCTTGAATGATAAGACTTTAGTGTTCAAGCAACTATTAGTTGGTTACTATCAGAAATTTTCGGGGTTCAAAATGTGTCAATCGTTGCCGAAGAAGACATAGAAACCATCTCCAAGGATGAATCAGCAAGCTTACTGGAAGCTGTTGTGAATACTGTGAATGAATCTTTGGCTTTTGCATCCAAGTATGGTCTTCAAAGTCCAGAGACAACTCTAGGGACGCCTGAAGTTCTTGAGGCCATTGCCCGTTGCAACTCAACTGGAGGCCCCAGGGGAAGATATTGGGTACTTGACCCTGTTGATGGCACATTAGGATTTGTACGTGGTGATCAGTATGCTGTTGCTCTAGCTCTGATTGAGGATGGTAAAGTTGTTCTTGGAGTTCTGGGGTGTCCTAATTACCCAGTAAAGACAGAATGGCTTAATTATCATTACCAGCATCATCAAACAATGCCAGAATCGTCTCTAAAAACTCCTGATACCGGGGGAAAAGGATGTGTATTGTATGCAAGAAAAGGCAGTGGTGAGGCATGGCTGCAGTCATTAATTGATGGAGATAACATGCTAGAGTGGCCAAATTGTGCTAGGCTTATTCGTGTTTCTTCGATTGATGATCCGGCATTTGCAACTCTCTGTGAACCAGTGGAAAGGGCAAACTCAAACCATTCATTCACAGCTGGACTTGCTCACAGTGTGGGACTTAGGTATAATATTTTCCTCTTTCTTTTCCCCTATCAAAATGTCCAAAATTTTGACCTATTTCACTCACAAATTGACTGAAAATACTTCCATATAAGTGCATTACAATGAAAAGATGATTTTAAAATCTTTAGGATTTAACTTCCTTGACAAACCATTTCTAGATCTACAATAGGGTCAATACAAGAAGAAACTAGTCAGTGTTATATATAGTATTAGAAGTAGTGAAAAGAATATAAACAAGAGCTAGGCGTTGTAATTCTTGGTACTTCAATGGAAATTATAAGAAGCAGAAAAATTTATTGGACAACTTTCAGATCATAGAAATTGGTTTGCTTTTACATATAATTGTTTTACTGCTAACGTTGGAAATTGGAAAGTTATAACTGAATTTGTAAATTAATGATGATAATAAGTTAACATATAGAGATTTAGGTAGTGTTTGCCTCAACCTTTTCTAGTTATTCTTCTCCTTAAAAGGAGAAATTAGGCCAAACACATTTAGAGAAGAACTCTTAAAAATTTAAGGAGTTTATTTTTATAAAAGAAAAAGGGGAAAAGTAGCTTTAAAAAAAAAAACTGATGTTGTTTTTGAAGATAAATTGCACTCTTTAGCCTTCCTCTCTTCATCCAGACCTAGAACTACTTGATGTAGGCCACAGAAACAACTTTTAGTTTTAAAGAAGTTTTAAGCTAAATCTGACAAATAACCTCTTATTTAACTTTTAAACTCTTATTTTGAACTTTAACTTTAAAGTAGCTTTTAAGAAGGGAAAAAAAAAAAAAAAAAAGAAAAAGCTGGCAGGTTCAATTCTTTAATGCATTTCCTAGAAAGGAATTATGAACCAGGCACTTTACTTGTAGCTTGTTTAGTCCTATGGTTTCATTGTTAACGAGTGTTATGGTGAAAGGTTCAGTACAACTATACAAGTTTCTATTCACTGAAAATTCCATGTTTGCAATTTCTTTCAGAATTGTACCTGAGCTTATGACTTTTATATTTTTATTTTTCTCTTTTGAAAACCATTTCTGGTATTGAATTGCTCTTCCCTTTCAAAATCTTTTACAGAAAACAGCCCTTGTGCATGCACAGCATGGTAAAATACGCAGCAATAGCCCGGGGAGACGCGGAGATATTCATGAAATTTGCAAAGTGCGGCTACAAAGAGAAGATATGGGATCATGCTGCTGGTGTTGTTATTGTTGAGGAGGCTGGTGGTGTGGTAACTGATGCTGGGGGCCGCCCACTGGACTTTTCAAAGGGAATGTACTTAGAAGGTCTTGACAGAGGCATAATTGCATGCTCTGGTGTTACATTGCATGAAAAATTAATTGATGCTGTTTATGCTAGCTGGGACTCCTCAAATTTATGAGACTATCAATAAGGCAAAATTTTGGTAGAGGCAATTTGGATCACTTCTTTTGTTAATCTTTTTTTTTGTATGCATATTAGTAGAGACAGTAGCTAGCTAACTTTCCTCTATACTGATAGCATATTGTATTAAACTGAATATACTTTTATATTTGGGATTTAGCTCCTGTATGAAACAAGGGAGTATACTTTAAAGGAAAAAAGAATAATTATAACCATTGATTTAGAAATCAAAAGGGATATTTGATTTGACCAAAATGTTTCCCTTCTTTTGTTTTCTATTTTTACTTTTAATTACAAAAATGTCAAATCATGTTTTCTTTGTTTCTGGTTTTCAAAAGTTTGTATAGGAAACAATGAAAATAAATTTTATTGTGTTTTATTTTAATTTTTTCACTGTTTCTTTTATAAACTTCTGAAAATAGGAAACAAAGTGAAAATAATGAGATGTTTTTGTAACTAAACCCTAAAACAAAAACTGTATTTAAACTAAACAGTCTTTAATATTGATATACGATTGCATTTTGTAATCTCAATTTGGTAGCACTCATTTTAAATGAGTCAGAAATATATTTGTGCCTCTTCACATAGCCAAATGCCATACATTGTGATGTGAAAATAGGATATAAAAAAATAAAGGTTTATTGGGTTTGGTAAATGCCTTTTATTTTTATAAATTATTTATATCAGCAATTTTTACTTTGTATTTCATTGCTAAATATTTATATTGGAAACAATAGAAACAACAAAGTCTTGTTTTTACTATTTTTAATCAATTGCTTTTGAAAATAGAAACACATTAAAAATCAAGTGACATTTTTATATTTTCTTAGAAATACAAATATATATATATATATATATATATATATATTTTATAAAAAAACCTTAC